>SNQJ01S0040347.1:20477-45132 GCA_010110895.2 Picea sitchensis
CATAGCCTCATCGGTGTTTTCTCCCATTAGTCACCCTTGGAACCTTTCATTATATTCACAATAATAATTTGTATATGTCTTTAAAATCACCATGGTAAGTCTATCACATTGTATGAAGAAAAACGTAGTAATGAAAAACATAATTACAATATAAATAAGGATCAAGTTCAAAGGGTTGATATTGTTAATAAAGAACAAGAGGATCGTCAAGACTGTTGTAGACATGGATTATCTTATGTTATCATTAGAGGATGTTCAAGCATTGAGGAAAAGTGCCAAAGTTAAATGATGATTTATAATTTATGTAATCCATTTGAGGGCGTCTCCATCTTTGTATAGAAAATTAAATGGGTACCTTGAATTTCAATGTTATGATAGTATATATATGATGTGTGGAGGTATGCTTGAACACCTTAAGGAAGAAATGCATAAAACCAACCTAAGGAGAAGATATAGAAAGGATATATTCCAATGTAAGAGGCCAACTAACCCTAGCATAGGGCCATGAAATGGGTAAGGGAAAACCATTATGGCAATAAGCTAACTTCCTACCAAACAATGATAGTTTGTCTAGGATGACTAATATAGGTATAAGAGGAGTCTCCACTAAGTTATAGGGAGAAGTTGAGAAAAATAAGGGTAAGATGGGAAAGGTTCACTAAGTAAATTAGAGTTTATATTAATTAGTGAACCTATGGTTGTTTAGAGAGCCATTTTTTTAATTATCAAGTTTATAACAATAAGAGAAAATATCAAATAAAACTAAAACAAAGAAAGTAAAAGAGATGAACTTAAAGCATGTTAATCACCATGTTTTTATTTAGTGATCAATCTGGTCTAATTAGACTAAGGGTCGATCTAAATATGAAATATGAAATAATATTTATGAATCTTTAACTTTACCCTATAACCTAAATGTAAACAACAAAAAATAGGGTTTATTATCACTTTCCTTTTGGTGTGAAAACAATCAAAGGTTAAAAGAGGGTAAATTGACTCCTTAGGCAGGTAATGACCCTTAATTAAGTATGTTGGATCTAACTAACAATGCTCTTGAACTCTTGGAAGATAAATAATACAAATAAAAGGTAGCAAAAAAAAATTGGGTTAGACCTCCTTGGTGTATGAAAGTTTGTAATATCCTCCTACAAAACCCAAGAAGTTTCCCTATATCCACAAATATACTTACACTAAAGATACCAAGTAAGAAATGCAACAAACAAGTTTGTACTATATATTTAAGTAAGAAAATAAATGATGCTCGTGCAACCTTAGTGGAAGAAAGCCTCCTATCTCACATGATGATTGTTAAAATGCTCATTTGAAAGGAAAGGAAGAGAGTGATTGAAGTGTGGGAAGAGGGATGCTCCAAACCACTACAAGATGTAGTTTGCATGTTCCAAAAGAAAAAGAAAATACCTAAACCAATAAGTGAAGGCTATGTATAATAGATACAACACTTCTTGAACAAAGGGGGGTGATAGAGATAAAACAATGGGGGTCCAAGAGAATATGAGTGTTATACAATAATCTRTAAGAAGATARACAGAGTTAAGAAAGAGAATTGTTAAGATTCAAGAGAGAGAAAGTGATACCCATCTAGGATACAAAATCTTCCTTACAATAGTCTAACTATGGAAATTCACTTCTTAACCACATGTAAAATGAAGCAAGTTGTGCATGTTGTTAAGACAAAAATGTGTCGTGTTTACTATAGGAAAATGGAAGCTAACATAAATGCTAGAGACAAATGCAATATGAAAAACACTTCTTGCAATAAGCACACAAGGAACAATAAGGAATTTTCATTGACCAAACTTAATAAAAAAGAAATGATATACATGCCAAATATGTGGATCCCCCATTTGGTATTTCTCTATATTACTTTGGTATTTCTCTATATTACTTAGGCATTATTGGGCTCCTTCAAATCCAAACATTGTGCATGTTAGTTAGGAAAAAGTGATCTTTGTCAAAAATGATAAATTAAGGTATGAGGCCAAGGAAAAGGCCATGGGAAACATCCAAATGGTTTGAGGGTAATTAAATAAGGCACAAAGGTTAGGTTAGGGACAAAAAATCATTTATTAGAACCATAAGAGGGGCAATACAAAGAAGGGACTTCAATGCTTAAGAATTCACCATGAAAGTGTGTAGGAGTTCTTGTCATTGACTTAGGAAAAGCATTTATATAATAATATGTGATGCAGAATTTTATAGAATAAAATTTAATAGGAATTTTTATCATAAATGTAAAATGAGTATTTATATAGTTGCTGTATGATGCAAAATTTTATACAATAAAATTTGTGTATGACTAATACATAATGCAAATTTCATACACTACAATGTGTTAGCTAAGCATTCATAGCTTAAGAAAATGTATATAGATAGTTGATTCATTCATCATTCAGGTAAAAACAAAATAATAATTATTTATTGGTGTATGAGACCCCATGCATCCAACGATTTGATTGGTAAAGTCTACGGAGGTATACATACCCTACCCCCTTTGGATTTGAACTTGTGACCTTTTAGGAGGAAACACATGTTCTTAACCATTAAACCCATTTAGGATTATCACTATCATTGAACATATGAAAATAATTCCAAATCCTTACTTCCATATTTAATATAAGAACTGTTTTTCAATGAGAAACATGATAAATATATTGATTGATTTCCATACAATTTGTGAATAAAAATGGTTATGTTTAGGTTAAAGTTTTTACTAAATCCTTAAATTGAATGTTCTATACCAGTGTCAAATTAGAATGGGGTCATGAGTAAAACCTTAACTCATTATTTGAATAATTTGAATTTTTTTCCCTGAATACTTGGTTTATACACGTGCATTATGGGACGCAGAGAAATATGTTTGTCTATTTATCGTGACTTTTTGGTATTTTTTTGGGATGGCTTTTATGTTAAAATTTTAATTTTAAATTTATTAAAAATATATATCTATTTATGTTTATTAGAAATAAATATAAGAATTTTTTTAATTTTGATTTTATTAAAATATAAATATTTTGAGTGGAATTAGAGAAACTAAAGACTAAACTGCAAGGGATTAAATAAAAATTCCATCATAATATCACTAGCACAACAGAAAATTAGTCACTTAGCCAAACATAGTATATTTTAAATATGATCAAGTTTTTATAATAGTGAGGAAATTAGTGGTTAAAATCATAACCATTATTGATTTATTAAAACCACTAAAAATATTCCATCAATATTTAATATTGTTCATAAAAATTAATTAAACACTTAAAAACCTATTAAATGTGCCCATTGTAAATAGTTCTAACCTTTAACCTTAAATTAAAAATTTTATATTTGTAAAAACATAAAACAATAACCTTTCACAATCTATATCAATCAAACCAGACAAATTACAAATATTGTTTGTTATCAATCAAACTTTGACATTTACAATAGACGTTTATTTAATCGACCACTGCAGCCGCGGCCCGTCTTGCAATGTTTAGCCACCTCTTCTACCACACGTTTCACCAGTGCTGCTTCATAGCTGGAACTCTCAGAGTTTGAAAATATTAAGAAGTCAAGTAGAAGAAACAGAAACAGAGAAATAAATAAGAGAGGAATGGGAAGAGTGGGTTACCAACCCATTGAAGTGTTCTTGAAGTGAGTAGCCAGAGAAACGACAGAGTTGGAAAAGATCAGCTTTCCATTCGCCGATTTCCTGTACACTGCGAAGGAAGATTGTGGAGAATATGGGAATGAGGATGCCACTCACCTCAATCGCGTGCTGTAAGCTTGCAGAAATGTCGTCCCCACTGTTCACATCGCGGGTGCCCAGAAAGGCACGTAGACCTGCGCTTGTGAGGGCACGATAGAGATGATCCACAAACCCTTTTCTCACATCTCTCCCTCTGAAGCTCAGAAAAACATCGTATTTGTATCTCAGAAAAACGGATCGATAAACAAAAACACCCCATCCCACACAAAATAAAGGAATGAATGATTACCTAAAGTTTGCTGAGATTAACATGGATGGAAAAGGGGTTTTTATAGGGGACAAGTGTGGGGAAGCGGAAGCGGTTTTAGTGGGAACAACTGTGAGATATTTTACTTTTCCGGGCAATTATCACCGAATCTGGTAATGACTTAATCTTTTACGTTTGTTGAAACACCGATCTTTTCTCTATTTTTAATGTAAACCTTTCTACCATACTGTCAACAGCTTTACTGGTCAGAGTAAATTATGCCGAGGTTCTTTGGCGATTTCGTCGTCTGTCCAGAACGAATGGAACAAAACCATGTTTCTTGTAAAATGATAACAGGGCCAGAACGAATGGAACAAAACCATGTTTAAACTTCTCTCTCCGAGCCTGTGAAAGCACGTGCCTCTGTACTAGGCTTTGTTGAGCTCCGTGGATTCTTTTATGACACAGACAGTAGCCAACAAAGGCCAAAGACAAGATAGTGGAAAACCTGCAGAAGCTTTTGTCATAGAGAGTAGTTGGGTTTTTATCACACAGAGTAGTAGGGTTTTTAAATATAGAGATTGATGGAAATGATGAGTGAGAATTTGGATCGATCTATCCGATCAGTGGCTCCCTTAAATGTCAAGTTGATTATGAACGAGGTAAGCACATATCATGATTTTTGTTTTCATTTATAATTTTATAACTATAAAGAGATGTCTTGTTTTGTTTATGCATACATTCATTCTACATTTTATGCATACATTCATTCTACATTTTAATGTTGATATTGTTTATTCTAATTTTTTTTTAACATTTCTTTACACTATTGTGAATGATTTTGATTATGAACGAGGTAAGCACATATCATGATTTTTGTTTTCATTTATAATTTTATAATTATAAAGAGATGTCTTGTTTTGTTTATGCATACATTCATTCTACATTTTATGCATACATTCATTCTACATTTTAATGTTGATATTGTTTATTCTAAATTTTTTTTAACATTTATTTACACTATTGTGAATGATTCAATTCCAAAATTAATGTATATAGTACTGAAACAATATCGGAATACATTGGAATCCCTAGCCTTTTTCCCTGCATTTCGGAAGGTGTTTGCGCCCTGCTGTGGAAACCATGGCTAGAGATAGTGGAAAATCTGAAAACTATCTTAAGTAATAGGGTTTTTATCACCTAGAATTGAGCATTAGATTTTTTATTACAAATAATATTTTTTTTTTAACGAAAACGGTTATAATTTTTATTAGAGGGGTGGCAGAGCCACAATTTCAGTTACAAAGTGTGTTGCATCAATGTTTCAGCATAAGATCCTTCGCTGTTTCAGCATAATTTCCAACACTGAGTTTCAACATCTGTTCCAACGCTGTGTTTCAGCATATTTAACAACACTGTGTTTCTGCATAAGTGACAAAACTGTGTTTCAGCATATGTAACAAACTGTGTTTCAGCAACTGTTCCAGCGCTGTGTTTCAGCATAAGTAACAGCTCTTAATTTCAGCTGCTGCAACACCGTGTTTCAGCATAAGATCCATCACTTTCAGCACTGTGTTTCAGCTTCTGTGTCCCAGCATCTGTGTTCCAGCATCTGAGTTTCAGCACTGTGTTTCAGCTTCTGTTCCAGCTGTCTTTCTCAGGCTTTGCTGCCTTCTACATTCTTTTGCAAGTTGCTGCCCTTTTCTTTTTATTGAGGAACAGAAAGGGCATGCACCATGGCAGCCATCCTTACAAAGCTTCTATTTCTGATTCTTATACTAATTCCGAGTTCAGATTACTCATGAATTACAAGAATGAATTGAACTTTCTTCATTTAGGAGAAGCTGCCCTTTCCCGAGAGAATTGAACTTTCTTCATTTAGGAGAAGTCGCCCTTTCCCGAGAGTGCAACCTTTATTCGCCAAAAGATCTGCTTCGCTGTTCAAGTTTTTGAGGATGTGGAGGAATTTGTAGGAGTCGAAGTTGAGCAGGATTCTCTTTAATCTGCTTAGAGTTTTGTTGAGGCTTGCGTTGGTGAACAATTTATCCCTGTTTAAATTTTTAATTAAAATCTCTAAGTCTCCAAGAGCTTGAAATTCTTTATATCCCCTGTCTCTGGCTATTTGGCAGGATTTAAGCAGGGCTTGAATCTCGGCTTGATTTTTGGTTTTCTCGTCCGGGATGTCCCAACAAACCGCGTTCCTTTCTTAAGCCGTCCGAAATATGATGACTCCTCCTCGGCCTCCCGCCGTCCTGTGATTGCCTTTAGAGGGTTCCCGCCGAAGATCGCATGTATTTTTGACTTCTCCACCATTCTTGGATGGTGGATTCGGAGTCTCTTTTTCGCCAAACCAGGTTCACTGCTTGAGAGGTTGATAACTGCTTCCGAGGGTCAGGAGAAAGAGGGCCCATCCATCTCTCCTCTTCAGGGAGAAGCAAAGCATAATATGAGCAATGTTGGTTTTGAACTACTTCCAGGAGGAAGGATTTGGATTTTGCAGCTACTTGCATCGGGCAGTGCTGCATCTCTTTGAATATCAATTGATTGCATGTCAATCAAATCTGCCAGCAAACATATTTGGAATGGCATTCCACTTTCCGCTGCACGATTTTGTCAGATCTTTGTAGGATAGCATTGTTCCCAGGCATCAAAAAGGTCTGTTACAGAGTGATATTGGGGGACTGTTTTTTTTAAGTCATGGAGCATGAGGTTCCAAACTTCTTTAGCAAAGTTACAATCCATAAAAAGATGCTTGGTTGTTTAATCGCCGTGACCGCTCGCGATCTATGAGGGCCCAAATTTATGTTTCTTTTTCCATTGTTCTCAGCATCAACTTATTGTGAACTAGAGTCCCAAAGAAGAAATTTATCTTGGGAAGAGCTATCGGATCCCAAACTTTCCTCCAAAATTCCGGGTTTTCTACTGCTCGCTTTGGTCAAGAGCATTATAGGCTTCGCCATTGTGTACCATGTGACTTCCCCAACCCCGCCTATCTCTCGCTTTCCCCGTTTCAATCGGGAGCCGGCTTCTCGCTAATACTTTCTTAATATGTGTTTTGTTTTTAGAAGCGCTCGAACTCAAGAAGTCCTAATTCCTTTCCAAACATCAAGGATCTGCCCCACTTGATAAAGTCAGACACGCATTAATCCCTCGCATTTCATCCGGGGCCTTTTCAAGTCTGGGATTTCTTCATTATCTTCTAAGGTATCTCGATCCATTATTCGATCATGCCACAAATTAATGTTCTTGCCATTACCTAGGATCCTATACGCCTTTCCTTTAAAGAGTTTTAAAATTTAATACAAAGACGCTAGCACCAAGGTGGCCGGGGACTTTGTGTTTGTCTCTCTTGTAAGTCTCTGATCGGTACTGAAGGAGCATATTTCGCTTTCAAGATTTCGCTTACAGGGTGAGTGGGATTTTTTGAAGAGGTTCAAGATTTTGCCTCCAAATGCCGATTGATCAAGGTCGGGTCACTTAATTTGCGTGTCACCGACATGTTGGACGTTTGACGGTTTCCCACTTGACCAAATGAAGTTTTCGATGGTTCTCTTTTCCCCCCTGCCACAGGAGGTCGCGTAGCAGTTTGGAGATTTTGTCGGTCACACTTTTTTGGGGCGAGGAGGAAGGTTGCTTGGTATATTGGGAGCGTAGATAACACCGCCTTGATCAGAATTACCTTTCTTCCCTTTGTGAGCCAATAGCCTCCCCAAGCGTAGATTTTGACTTTTATTTTTACACATTATGTCCACAATCTCTTATTACAATAATTAGTAATGGGGAGGCCGAGATAGTTGATCTTTTCCCAATGCTCTTGGCTTCACAGGCCATGCACATTGGGAAAAGATCAACCATCTCGGCCTCCCCATTACTAATTCCTGTAATAAATTGCACTTTTTCTTTCATTGATTGAGGCACTAGAGACCCGACAGTAGCATTTGAGGACAATGTCAAATTCCTTTGCTATTCTGACAGAGGCACCTCCCAACAGAAGGGAGTCATCAACAAACAGGGAATGATTCTGAGCTGGAGAGGAGATGGAAGGTTTTAGGGCTGGTAGGGAGCCTCGAGAGGTTTTTGCTCTCGGCCTAATCCTTTCTCCTAAGGGAATCCGGGCCATCGTGGGATGTACGTGCTGCAGCGAGAGAGCGGCATCCCCGCCGGAAGGCCTCCGAGCTTGAAAAAAAGGGGTGGGGAGACCGTTTACGAGAGGGGCAATCCAGGGATTGTCGTGCATGCCGAGATGAGATTAACGAAATGGGAGGAGAACCAAAGGAAAGGAGGACTTTGAAGAGAAAGGCTCGATTGACTCGGTCAAAGGCATTGGCCATGTCGAGTTTGATTAGCATGCCTTTTCATTGCTGTTTGAGTGGAAGGACCAACTTGAATGACATTGATCCAGTATGTGCCTGCCTTCTACGAAGCCACCTTGATTGTTGGAGATCAACCTATTGAGCAAAGGTTTGATCCTATTGGCTAGAAGCTTTGCCAGAAATTTGTAGGAGGCGTTGCAAAGCAAAATTGGTCTAAATCTGGAAAAGGTTTCAGGGTTGGATTCTTTTGGGATAAGTGCTAGATAGGTGGAGCTAGTTCCTCCTCCTACTTTGGCTTTTGTCATGAAGCCTTTCACCATTTTTAACAAGTCACTTTGATGATGTCCCAGCAGATTATATAGAAGCCGTAATTGGGAAGCCATCGTGCCCAGGGCCTCAACGGCTCCATGGACCGATAACTTTTTATGATTTCTTCTTCAGTTGATGGGCTTAGTGGAGTATGGTATCGTCGGCTGATCGAGAGGGATGTTAGCGAGGGAGGACCGCGACTTCCCTCATTGGATTGTAGGAATCATTGTGTAAAGATGTTTGTAATGCGCTACAGCTGCCTCTTTTATCTGATTAAATCCTTTGCAAATCTACCCCTCTGCTGTTGTAATTTCATAGATGTGGTTTCTTGAAAGTCTTGCTCTATATTGGCAATGGAAAAAGGAGATGTTGCGATCACCTGCCTTCAACCAAAAACTTCGAGACTTGATTCTCCAACACTCTTCCTCTTTTCGGAAAGATCTAAAGGAAGAACATTGAGTTTTTACTTCTTCATTAAGCAGCGTTGGTGTGATCTCTCCGGTTTCCATTTCTACTTGCAGTACCTCTAAAGACTGAACAATTTCTATCCTTTGACTGGTTGGGTTTGAAATTGGTTTCTTTATCCAACTCTCGCTTGTTTGTAGCTTTGAGCTTTGTTCTCACACATACCGGATGAGCCCCAGAAGGTTTTTCCCCCATGTCGCTTTCATCGCGGTCGGGTTGAATCCTCGCCCCTTTATATCCATGGGATGTATCAATCGAAGGGGATTGGACCAGATCTTCTTCCTCTTCTAAAACGAGCTGAACTGGTTTGTGGTCAGAGGTCAAATTCTGCCGAAAAATTTTGGTGATGATTACTTCTTGTTCATCATCGAAGTGTTCGACAAAACCAGCCCCGCCGATATATGTTCCTCCCTACTTCTATTGTTGGTCCGTGTGTAAAGCTCCTTTGACCGGATCAAGTCAAGAAGATATTGTTGTATGAGGTTTTCAAATCACTGGGAGCATGGTATCTTTGCTATTGATTCCACCCCTTTTTCTTTGGGTTTTAAGACAATGTTTAAGTCCCCAACAAGAATGATATTGCTAGGGGAATACTGCTCTAAGAAATCATTAAGAGTGTTCCAGCAACCTCTCTTTTTTCGAATACAACATGAACATAAAGATTAAAGAGGGAAACGGTCAGCTTACTTGTGCAGTGTGATAGTTCCGTGAAGATCCAATGCTGAGTTTCATATGTTTTGGTCAGCTGAAAGAGCTCTTTTGCCCATAGAGTTGCAAGCTCCCTCCTGGATGAGCCTCTCTTGGAGTCAATCGCTATTCCTTCGCTTTCCATTTCTTTTAATCGGATGTCTAGAAGGGAGTTTCTATCTTAGTCTCTTGGATCATGAGAATTTCTGAGGGTTCTATTTTGAGCATGTCCTTAACCGCTTCTGCTTTCATGTGGTTACCCAGACCTCTGCAATTACAAGAGACGAGACACATTATTTACCATGAGTGGGTTGAGAGCCTCCCTTTGGGGCCTATTGAACCACAATAGACATCTCTATTTACCGGGTTTCCTTGTTTTGAGTCTTCCTCATTCTTGCCTCTCTACGAGATTTCCCGCCAACCTTTCTTGAGGGTTGCCTTCTCCTCTTCCAGGAGTCGTGAGCTTTCTACCGGGTTTTTCCTTGCCCAATTCCTGATAAGAGGGGCCTTGGAAGGGCTTCCCCTTGCGGGACCCCCCATGGTGAGCCAATTCCCCATTTTCTCTCGTTGTGGGATAGGGGGTCACTTCTGGAACCTCTCAGCCCTGTGTGTTGTAGTTGACTTTAAACCCAGTCCTGATTCTTTACTTCTCTCTCGAAGCTCTCTTGGGTGGATTGGGAGTCGCTTGAACCACATCTCTCGAAAGGTTTCCTTTGCCTTTGCTTTTGTTGTTGGTTTTTGTATGAGAGTCCATTGCTCACCATCTGCTTGTCTGGCTGTTCTTCCACATTTTTCTTGCAATGCTTGGCGAAATGCCCATATCCATGGCAATGCCTACATTTGAATGGAAGTTATTCATAATCCAATTCTTGAACGCGGCCCATCCCGCAATCGTTAGCTTAATGGCTTCCGGAATCCCCTCCTCCGGATCTACTTCGACACAGATACGGGCGCATGAATATTGATCTTTTCTCATACTGGCTCCATGTATTTTCCTAATCACGCCGATAACTGAGATCCCGTTCCAAGAATGGAGGGGAGATGGGGAGCCGCACTCCACACCTGGAATGAGATGGGACATCCCGAATGGGTCGGTCCGCACCATTTGTTGAGATATAGTCCTTGGGGGCCCATGAAATAAGGTCCGTTTCTAAAGATTAGGCTTCTGTCTTCTGCACTTTCAAAAACGAAGATGAAAAACCCTTTGCCTACGAAATAGCTCTTGATTCCTTCTTTGATTAACGGCTTCCAATTTCTTTGTGTCCACTCCTCTACTGACTTAGGCGAGGGCCAGAGGCCCGTGAACTGGCCTATGAGTCCTTTCTCAGCAAGATTAAGAGTTTCTTTACAGGTTTCTTCTTCAGGAAGAGCTACCGAAGGTATGGAATCCATCCTCTTAACGAACTTCTGCTGATTCGTTGAGGGCTGCCGCTTGGAGATCGAGTCCAACATTGCTTTGAAAGCAATTACTTCAGGAGGGGGCAGGGGAGGGTCCAGAGACACCGGATCCCCAGGGGGCGGCATGATGATCTCTGGACAGACCCAGACGGCCCGAATGCTCTGCTAAAAAGGAGGAGGGGGGCCCAGGAAGGCCCTGGAGGGAGACTGGGAGGCCCAGCAGCAGGAGCTGCCAGGCAGGGAGGCCGCAGGAGGCAGCACGGGGGCGCAAAGTAGCTAGGTCACGGAGGCGCTCGACTTACAAATAATATTCAAGATGGAAGCGAAACTAAAAAAATCACTTTGCATCTACTTGTTACCTAAGCCCTGCATTATCCAACAATATGACAAGCCTCAAACCAAACTCAAACCAAATAGGAGGTATAGTTGGGCCCTATTTTTTTTTTGTCTTTGCTCCATCGAGCCCCTTTCAACTGTACGTGGGTGGAACCATTGTAGTCCCATCATTCCAGCACCTCCTTTAAAAAACAAAATAACCTATTCCTTTAAAAAACAATTATTGTTTCTAGGGTTACAGATCGATTTTTTTTTTCTAACAATGAAAATTAGTGACCAGTCAAAATAACTTACGCTAAATATGTGGTGGAATAACCGCCATCGGCCCCTCTAAACTATTATAAACTCAGTCATCCCTCATTGATCCGCTCAACAGTCGGTAGGGGGGAGATTCGAGGGCGGGGTTACATGCCTCCCATAATCATCGGCCCTTCCCTACCATAATCTCCGATTTTTAAAATTTTGTGTTTTTATTTTTATATTTTTAAATTTTAAATTTTTATTATATATATATAGTTTATTTATTTTTACCTTTTTAATTTTTTTAATTTAAACATTTTAATTTATTTTAAAAATTTAAAGATTAAAATATTTATTTATATATATATATATTTTTTTATGTTTTAAAGTTATTTTTCTTATTTTTTGTTTTTTTTAATTTTTTTCTTTCTTTATTTAATTTTTTTTTGCAACAATGAGAAGAAGGCACATACCAAGTGTCTAGAGTATCCTTTCCTTTAAGGATGAATGAAGTAGAAGGAGGCACTTGGGCAGATCCAAAGTGGAATGCGATGGGGGTGCACGAAAGGTGGCTTGGGACCACTCCCGACCCAATTCATGAGGAGCAACTTATTCAAGGAAAGGAAACCAAGCTAAAAAATGGTTGTTTAGCCAAAACACTAATTAATTTAAGGTATGAATTAACATCTTCTAGGCAACAGTGATGGGTAAATATATGGGAATTTGACCTTCTCAGAAACCTTTAATTTGGTGGGTCAATACAAGGTGGAAACCCAAAGACCAAGTTGACTTAAAACTAAGTTTTAAAGGGTTCTTTATAACCATATTTGCTTTCATTTGGATTGTGATAGAGTCTTTGAAGAGGGACCATGTTTTTTCAATTTGGTGGGGATACATCTAAGGTTCTGGAATGAGAGGTTTTCCCTTGAGTGAGAAGAATTTACATAATCTCTAGTCTAGATTAGAATGTAAATGCTACCACATGAGTTCTAGGAGGAAGAGACCCTAATAGGCATAGGTGATACTTTGGGCCATTTTTTCAAAACCTCAAAGGTGACTCGTACTGGAAGATACACCTCATATGCAAGGATATGCGTTTACATGAATGTATGAAGAGCGCTCCCCGAATCTATCCACATCAACTTCCAAGACACAGAATGGGTGCAAACTTTAAATTATGAAAACATCCCTTTTAGATGTTGTAAGTGTCATGAACATGGGAACCTCTTTAGGGACTGTCTACGAAATGCAAAAGCAAAGAACAACAAAGAAGAAATCAACACAGATCGTGATGACATCACCAATGTTCCAAGCAAAAGTAAACAGGGGAAGAAGACGAATAAACAAATACCAAACGAGCCAAATAGGATTCTAATAGATTTCAAGTCTAGCAACTTCAGAAAAGTATGTAACCCGAGAAGGGGAAACTTTAAAAAAAAGTACAGAATAAGAGAAAGTGTAGATGGATATCAAAGATGAGCCTAAATGAAGAAAAACTTTAGATATAGGTTCAAAGAATTAAAGCAATCTGACAGCTATAGAATAAATAGACATTGAAACAAAAGGAGAAACAATGGAAGATTTTGACATGGAAACAACAAAGAAATATATGGATCTAGAAGAAACCAAGATAGATATGCAAGCCATGATAGAATCTCATGGAGAACAACAACTTTACAATAGGAAGAAGGCCCAACTCCACCAATGATAAAGAGAGATAACAAAAGGGAAAGCTAAGGTACACTCTTTAGTTGATAATCTAGGGATCAAGACAACATCTACCAAATCCCATAAAAAACTATAGTAGAAGAGGACAAAAGAGGTAGGAAATCATCTAAGAAAAAACTAGAAGAAGAAGGAGCCCTCCTTGTGGATCCTGGGAAAACTAAGGATCTATCGGAGAAGTACTTAGAATCATCCCAACTAAATTTTTAATTTGAAGATAATACCATGTAACACAAGAGTCCTAAATGCAACTAACAAGCGTTGAATGTTAAGAAACAAGATTAAGAAGTACAACCCATTAGTGGTCATGTTACAAGCGACAAAGTGTGATGACAACACTATGACTACCATACAAAATAAATGTTGGAGAGGTTGTATAAGCATGGCCACCACAACCATGGGATGTGTAGGAGGCTTATCCATTCTATGGGACCTGGAGCAGATCATTTTGGAAAATGAAGAAAAGTTGTAGAACTTCATCATGGCAAGTTTCAAAATCATTCACTCTACAGAGAGGGGATTTATTACTAATATTTATGGACCTAATATTCCATCCCTCAAAAATCCCTTTCTCGGATCTATTGAAGCTCTGGGAATCAGTCACAATCATTAGATCCTTAGAGGAGATTTTAATATGGTCACTTCGCTACATGAAAAATAAGGAGGCCTATGAAGGTTGGATGGGGATAGCTCAACCTTAAAGGATATAATAAACAATCTACACCTAATAGATGTACAAACCTATGATGGTTTTTTCACATGGGACAACATGAAACATGGATCGAGAAAAATAACAAAAAGGCTAGACTGATTTCTCTTATTGGAATAGTTCTTTAGAGATAAAGCCTCAATAAAAGCATAGATATTACCATGGGAAGGATTGAACCACTGTTGATTTGTATATTATGGGAAACCTTCCCAATCTCAAGGCCCAAACCATTATTCTTTGAAAAATTTCAATTGGAACATTTGGAATTTTTGAACAACATAAGAAATTGGTGGAAGGAAATAGAAAACATAAGAGGCTTAAAATGTATATCTTCTAGCAAAAACTAAAACAAATTAAGAAGAAAATAAAATAATTGAATAAATATGTTTTTGACAATATTTTCCAAGCTCAACAACAACTGGAACTAGAAATGGAAAGCTTGCAAAACACTATAATCAAAGAAGGATGATCGACATCTAGTGTAGCCCAGAAGGAACAACATTAAGAGAAGATATCAATTAAAACAAAGAAAGAACAGTCCTTATAGAACGAAAAGTCAAGAATTAAGTGGCTTAAGGAGGGAGACAAAAATACTCAGTTTTTCCACAATTTGATGTTGAACAGAAAGAATCACAATATAATTAATATCCTCAAGACAATAGCAGCTCAAAGGCTGGAACATCATTGTTATCGCCTGAAAATCGCTCACCAAGCAATAAAAGTGATCACCATAGAAGTCATCAGTTCAATATACTAAAATGCATACTCAAAGTATCGATAGACCTCACTCAACAACAATAAGAAATTAAGGAGAGAAAGATTCAATGACTCAATGTGAGTTTTGAAAAGAAAGTTCGCACCATCAACGCAGTTCAACGCGACCTTATGTTGATCCACATTCGTCAATCAATGTTTATGTATATTGGTCCATACTTAGTCATTTTTGTGTTTCTTGTATATCCTATACTTAACCATTTTTCCTAAATTACAGGTTGCGGGGGGGTACCACCAAGTCTGCAAGTTCACCAAGTCCGCAAGTCCGATACTTAGTCTATTTTTCACTATTCCACAAATTTAACACTTAGTCATTTCTTTTGTTGTGGGAGTCTTGTTGCGAAAAAGTAAGTCATCCCTCACCTTGGAATACCTACATCTTGCAACCCACATCAAATCCCCTTTTCCATTTTTGCATCACTCATAATTTACCTCTTTTTGACACTTAACCGGTTTTGTTAACTGCAGATGCAGAGTCCTCACCTCATTTCTATTTTCCTTTCCCTAACCTGTAACCCCACATCCCACATTTTGCATCCTCTAAAATGACCTTATGTTAATCAATTTGCACTCCCATACTTAAACAAATTCACAACACAATATCACCTTTCTCGATGACATTTATTCCCCTATCGCCACATCAGTCGTCACTCGTATGAATTGAATACTATTATTAAGTGGAGCAATTTTCATAAAATCTCTGCCATAAATCTTAAATCAAACCATACAATTGGAAACTTTGAACTAGGAGCTACAACATTTGATAATCAAGGAAATATTGTTAGGATATTTAGACACTTAGGAGTTAATTAAGATCAACTTGGTCTAATGTGTCATTAGGTAAAAGTGTGTTTCATTTGTAGCATTAGTATGCATTTGTAGTTAGGTGATTCGACAATCACGATATGTTCTCGACAAAGAGTGATATGAAAGATCATATTCTCCTCGATCTTAACGGCTACATTGATCTATGGATTAACACACGATTGGTTCATCATCTCTATTTAAAGATAACGGCGGGTCATTTTCCGATGATCAATTATGGGAAACTCTCATGTAAATATCTACCTGGATCATAGTATATCCAGGTACTGCACCTACAACAACTTCAACATATGACTGGAAAATGTTGGATTGGAAGGAAAAGAGGACAATCCGACTGTGCCTTTCATATTTAGTAGTACTGAATGTGTCAGAGGAAGCTACAACCAAGGATTTATGGGAAAAGTTGGGGAAGTTGTATCAGTCTAAGTCCCTACTAAATATATTATTCCTGAGAAATAAGTTGTATAACCAAAGGATGAGAGATGGAGACTCGATGCCAGAGCATTTGAACAACTTCAATACTGTGGTAAGTTAGTTAGTATCCATTGAGAATAAAATTTCAGATGAAGACAAATGTATCATTTTACTGTGTTCTTTACCATACTACTGGGATAGTCTGGTTGTGTCCATAGGTAGTGATACAACAGCCTTGAAGTTTGATGAAGTAGTCTCATCCTTGTTGTCAGAGGAGATGAGACAGAAGAATATGGAAGGACGGAGCACAGAAGCATTATTTGCAAGAGGACGGTCCCATGAAAGAAATAGATCTAAGTTATCAAGTGGGATATCTAAGTCTAAGGGTGAATATAAATCTCCCAAAATTTTTGTAAAGGTATGTTGGAGATGTGGAAAAGAAGGGCACTGCAAGAAGCAGCGTAGATAAAAAGTTGAGAAAATGAAGGGATCCGAAGAATCTCCTTCTACAGAAGAAAATACCTCCAAGGAAGAAGGAGGGGATGTGTACTTGTCTTCTTCAAGCACACATGTAGATCATGAGGAATGGTTGGTTGACTCTGGTGCATCCTTTCATATGACTCCCCACAAGGAGTGGTTCTGCAAATATGAAAGGTGTGATGGAGGTAATGTTTTCTTAGGTGATTATTCGACAACCAGAATCATAGGACGAGGAAAAGTCAAATTGAGGCTCATAGAAAGAAGGATTAGAACACTTCTTGGTGTTCTCCACATCCCAGGTTTGGACATAAATTTGATTTATGTAAGCAAAATGGACGATGCAGGGGTAAAAACAATATTTGAAAAGGAAACCTGCAGGATGGTTCGAGGAGCAGTGGTTTTGTTGAAGGGAGTTTGGTTTGGAACTCTGTATAAGATGAAAGGAAGCACTATTAGTGATGGGTGCAATAGTTCCATTGTTCCTGATATTGGAGTTGAAGAAGAAAGAACTCCTATAGTCTTTAGAGAAAAGGTTATGTTGTGGCATCAAAGACTGGGGCATATCAGAGAGAAGGGTCTTTGATTACTACATGGTAAAGGTATGTATAACTGCTCTCTGGATTTTGATTTATGTGAACATTGTCTATATGGGAAGCAAAATCGGTAAGATTTCCCTTTGGTGCAAAGAGGGCAGAAGGAATTTTACAACTAGTTCACAATGATGTTTTTGGACTTGTGTCGGTCCCATCAATGGGAAAATATGTGTACTATGTCTCATTTATATATGAATTCTCGAGGAATACTTGGATATATTTTCTTAGGAAGAAATCTGAAGTCTTTGATAGGTTAAAGAGTTTAAGGCTCTTGTTGAGAATCAAACATAGAAAAGAATTAAGGTGTTGAGGATGGATAATGGTGGAGATTTCTGTGGGAATGAATTTGAAGAATTTTGTAAGAAGTACGGTATAGCAAGGAAGAAGACTACTCCATATACACCTCATCAGAATGGAGTTGCAAAAAGGATGAATAGGACGCTGATGGAAAAAGAAAGGTGCATGCTTAGTGGTGTCAGGTTAGGGAAAGAATTCTAGGTAGAGGCAGTGGGTACTACATGTTACTTAGTCAACAGATCGCCCTCATTAGCATTGGATGACAAGACTCCACAAGAGGTATGGATTGGTAAGGAACCTTCTCTCACACATATCAAGGTATTTGGTTGTGATGCATATGTTCATGTTCCAAAGGAAAACATGAGTAAGCTAGATAAGAAGGTCGAAAAGTGTATCTTTTTTGGATATAAAGATGGTCTCAAAGGTTATAAGCTTTGGAACCCAAAAACTAAGAAGGTAGTGTAGAGCCGAGATGTGGTATTTAGAGAAATGAAGGATGTTGTTAAATAAGAAGTCTTACAAAGTAAGGAAGAACCAGAGAAAATAGAGTTTGATTTAAAGAATGATGAGTCAGGCTCTACAAAAGAACATGAATAAGAAGAAGAAGATCCTCATACTCCAGTATTGAGGAGATCGGTTCGAGAAAGAAGGCTACTAGAAGGTATACTCCATTTAATTTTCGTTCGAATTTTTCTTTGTATATTATTGATGATGATCCTAGAACTGTCACGGAAGCAGTGGATTTAGAGGATGGAAATCTCTCGAAAAGGGCCATGGATGAAGAAATGGCATATTTGGATAAAAATGAGGCTTGGTATCTAGTAGAGTTGTCGACTGGAAGAAATCCCATTAGCATTAAATGGGTATTTAAAAAGAAGTTGAATGCAGAAGGAAAAGTTGAGAAATACAAAGCTAGGTTAGTAGCAAAGGGTTATTCCCAGGTTGAGGGAATTGATTTTGGTGAGATTTTTTTCTCTTGTTTCCAAGTTAACCTCTATAAGATTTATGTTATCTGTTGTAGGGACCAAATTAATTTAATTCTATTAAAATCCATAAATTGAAACAGATAAGATTACTTCTACGTAGAAAGACTAAGTAATTTCTTTCATTCAGCATATAAGCATGTTAAATTAATTAATGAACAACAATTTCATAACAGAATAAGAATTACTTAACAAAATAAAAATACCTCTACTCTGATGCTAATTCCTGCTGAGTTGGTTGTCCTTTCCCTGCTTCTTTGCCCAGCCTAATGCACTGACCAAACCCTGACCAAAAATTGACTAACCACCCAGCCAGCTAGGAGCAGCTTGTCTGGCTCCCTAGCTCCAGGATACCGTAAGGAATCCTGGCCCCTGTGCCCAAAACCCCCAGCAACCCGGTGCCCCCCTGCGATGGTTCACCCAAAACTCCAAAACCCAACAACAAAAACCAAAAAATATCCAAAACTAGAACTACAGTCTTCTCCTCTCCAATGATTCTTCCTCCCCCCCTCTTCTCATCTTTTTTCTCCCGTAGGACTCTTCCTCTGTCATATCTTCCCTTTCACCAACTTTCCTCCCCTCCATTAATTACCTTATCCACCATTTAATGTTTATTTCCCCCTCCTTCATACGTAAAGTCTTTAATTAAATAAATTAAAATTATTAAGCCCCTTTATTTCATTACTCAAATCTTTAATGAGTCAATTAATTAATTAATTAATCATCAACAGATATGAACAATTAATTAATAAATAATTAATTAATTAACATTATTAAGAAATAATTATTGTTTAACTAAACATATTAGGATAGTTAGATTATCTAATTAATTATAATTAATAGTCCCTATGCATCTATTTAACCAGGGTTGTTACATACACCCACCCTTCAGGAAACTTCGTCTCGAAGTTAAGGTATCCCATGATACAACGGAAAAGAAACATGGTTCACACATTCATGATAATTAATCGACACTATTAGTAAGTAAGCGAAGAAAACTCATACATACTAGTGTACATGTACAAGAATGCATGTGTAGCTAGTACATACAAGTCTCGTGCATGTACTAATAATCAATAACTATCACCCTTATAGTATTTTATGTATGCATCCAATCCAATCAACAAGACTATTCTTTTATAAAAGACAATAAACCAATCAAATGTTTGCGAAATTCTTTAATTACAATTATCTAGTTCAACAATTTTATTTAGACAACTGTGGTTTAGTTACCTAATTAAGAATATTCATACATACACATTTTCTTTTTAGAAGGGAAAAAAACATTAAATTCCACCATCAGACAAATCTCCACACTTTCTCAACTATTTCTACTCATCCTTCCTCCCTAACTTACTTCCATATTCATTCCTATCCTTCCTCTACTGGACTATCTTGGAGCGTCAACTATATTGACCTAACTCCAAATAGAAACCATAAGAAGAAGTGTCGCTATCTCAACCAAGCTTCCCCAGCAGGCAACTGACAGTCATCATCACACGTCTAGGGGAGCGTGATCTAACACTGTCCTCCCATGACTTCAGGTTTCGGAGGATACACAGTGGGAAATGCCTCCACCACTCCTAATCATAACTAGGGTCCACACCCTATAATGGAATATACAGTGGCACCATGTTGTTGGGAGTTTTGTCATCGTTTATTCGGTTTTGGGCAGTCTCATCACCTGAAATCCTGCACTGGTCCACATNTATAGTATTTTATGTATGCATCCAATCCAATCAACAAGACTATTCTTTTATAAAAGACAATAAACCAATCAAATGTTTGCGAAATTCTTTAATTACAATTATCTAGTTCAACAATTTTATTTAGACAACTGTGGTTTAGTTACCTAATTAAGAATATTCATACATACACATTTTCTTTTTAGAAGGGAAAAAAACATTAAATTCCACCATCAGACAAATCTCCACACTTTCTCAACTATTTCTACTCATCCTTCCTCCCTAACTTACTTCCATATTCATTCCTATCCTTCCTCTACTGGACTATCTTGGAGCGTCAACTATATTGACCTAACTCCAAATAGAAACCATAAGAAGAAGTGTCGCTATCTCAACCAAGCTTCCCCAGCAGGCAACTGACAGTCATCATCACACGTCTAGGGGAGCGTGATCTAACACTGTCCTCCCATGACTTCAGGTTTCGGAGGATACACAGTGGGAAATGCCTCCACCACTCCTAATCATAACTAGGGTCCACACCCTATAATGGAATATACAGTGGCACCATGTTGTTGGGAGTTTTGTCATCGTTTATTCGGTTTTGGGCAGTCTCATCACCTGAAATCCTGCACTGGTCCACATATCATAACAATGCATCCAAACCAATATAATTTCACATACAAATATTCATACCCTAATGTTTCTCATCTAGTGGTCATGACATCCACTCTCATCATCATTATCCCTTGGCTATTTCATAGCCCATAACCTGTAGATTAGTCTGTAACACAAACTCATACGTTTCTATGCATTATCATCATGTAATTTCATACCATCATCATTTCAATTCGGTATCCTTGTACCAACAACTTAACATCAAAGTTTTCAAGTTCGAAATAGATCTCATAATATCCCATTATTCAATTTCGACACCCATTCATAAACTTATCATTTACCAAATAGATTGCATCATATCCAACATCATTCTAATAGAATTTAAACATTCATAAAATTTACATTCTCACAATATGTCGCATCATATACATCATCATCAATAACATTTAAACATTCATAAAATTTACATTCACATAGTAGATCGCATTATATCCATCATCATCGATAACATTTAAACATTCATAAAGGTTCATATGTCTTAAAAGTTTAAGTGTATCATTTAATAGTTTCACTGTGAAGAGAAAATAATACAAGTAGGCCTCAGGTAATCCTCCCTGTCTAAGTCAAAATGTGGTGTTACATACACCCAACCTTCGAGAAAAATATCCTCGAGGTGGTCAAAAAAGTGAGGGATAGTCTCGTTGTAGTGTCTCGACGTCTTCCCAAGTAGCAGATCCTGGACTATACTTGTCCCATTGGACCTTAACTTGGTCTACCGAACGGTTCTTGAGCTGTCAGACTCTATGGTCCAATATGCATAACGGTTCTACCATGAGGGTTCCCACATATGATACCTACAATTCCTTCCAATTTAGTTTATGCGATTCTTCAGCAACATAATGATGTAAAACATATACATGAAAAACATTATGAGTTTTATGCAAGTGGGGTGGCAGTACGAAATGATAGGCAATGGGTCCAATTTTCTCTTGGATTCTGAATGGTCCTATAAATCGTGGTGACAACTTTGTCCCCTTCCCAAACCGTATGGTACTCTTATTAGGCCTGATACAAATGAAAACCTGGTCTCCCACCTCATAAATTCGGTCGGTCCTGTGTGCATCCGCATAACTTTTCTGCCTATCCCGTGCTTCCTTTAGTCTCTACCTAATATGAATCACCTGTTCCTCCATCTCTTGAATCAATTCTAGCCCAACTGTTACTCGATATTCTAATCTATCCCAACTCAACAACATTCTACACGACCTTCCATACATAGCTTCGTAGGGTGGCATTCCGATGGAGCTATGAAAACTGTTATTGTAGGAAAACTCTACCAAAGGTAGGTACCTCTCCCACTAGGTTTGATTATCCATGACATACATCCTAAGCATGTCTTCCATGACTTGATTTACTCTTTCAGTTTTCCCATCTGTTTCAGGATGATAAGTTGTGCTTAAGTTCAACTGAGTCCCCAATGCTGACTGCAAACTTGTCCAAAACCTACAAGTGAATCTGGGTTCCCTATCTGAAATGATCTTCTTAAGTATCCCATGCAAATGGATAACCTCATTTACAAACACATGTGCCACATCAGTGACATTGTAAGTGTCTCTAACCGGAATAAAATGAGCACTCTTGGTTAACTTATCAACTATCACAAGAATGTCATTGTGTCTATGAGATGTGAGCGATAACCCCACAACAAAATCCATAGAGATGAATTCCCACTTGGACATAGGAACATCATGTGGTTGTAGGAGGCCTGCCGAGTGATGGTGGTCGGCTTTCACTTGTTGAGACTCTAGGCATTTGGCAAAGAAATGGACTACATCGTGCTTCATGCCTACCTAGAAGAAGATCTTCCTCATGTCTACGTACATCTTCTTCACACCCGGATGCACACAATAAAGTGCTCTATGGGCTTCCTTTAGTATGATGCTTTGAATATCTCCATCTTCAGGGATGTACATCCTTCCTCGATATCTCAGTAGTCCGTCTGCTTCCAGACTATATCCTTCATACTTTGGATCTAACTGCCTCCCGCTCTGGAGGTTTGAAGTAACCTCTAAATACCAATTGTCTCCTTGGATTTGCGTCAACACACGTTCCCTCAGATTGACTTTTAAGGGTATCAAGGAGAAGACACATGGTCTCCTGCTCAAGGCATCTACGACCACATTTTCCTTCCCCTTGATGTACAAAATACCAAAATCGTACTCACTCATAAACTCACTCCATCGCCTTTTCCTGGAATTCAGATCCCTTTGAGTGAAGAGATGTTTTAAACTCTGATGGTTCATTTTGAGATCAAAGTTTCACCCCACAAGATAGTGCCTCCAAATTTTCAGAGGTAGCATTACAACTGCCAACTCTAAATCATGAGTCACGTATAGCTCTTTGTGTTTCTTCAACTTCCTTGATGCATAAACTATCGCTCCTCCATCCTGCATTAACACGGCCCCCAACCCTTGCTTCGATGCATTCGTGTAGACTATGAATTCCTTTTCCATATCCGTCACTCGTATAATTGGCACACTAGTTAGTAACCTCTTAAGCTCAATGTATGCACTATCACATTCTTCAGCCCATTCATACCTGACCCCCTTGTGCTGCAAAGTGGTGATGGGTTTCACTATTTTAGAGAATCCCTCCACAAATCTCCGATAATAACCTGCTAGCCCCATGAAGCTTCTCACCTCATGGGAATTTTTCGGCACTGGCCACACCATAATGGCCTTTACCTTTTCTGGGTCCACAGAGATTCCTTCACCAGAAATGATATGACCTAAATAGTGGATCTCTTTCTAGAAGAAGGAACACTTCGACAACTTCCCATACAATTTGTTCTCTCTAAGGCAGGACAACACTACTCGTAAGTGTTCCTCGTGTTCTCTTTCGTTCTTGGAATAGATGAGGATGTCATCTATAAAGACTTGTACAAAACGGTCTAAGTACTTATGGAATACGTCGTTCATGAGGCTCATGAATACTATTGGCACATTGGTCAACCCAAAAGGTACTACGACAAACTCGTAATGTCCAAACCGAGTTCGAAAGGCAGTGTTTGGGATATCGCCTTCCTTAATCCTTAGTTGATGATACCCGGATCACAAATCGATCTTTGAGAATACCGCAACTCCTTTCATCTGATCGAAGAGGTCATATATTCGCAGAATTGGGTACCTATTTTTCACTATAGCACAGTTCAAGTCCCTGTAATGTATACATAGTCGTAAGGAACCATCCTTCTTCTTTACAAAAATTACTGGTGCACCCCAAGGTGATACACTAGGCCTTATTAGCCCTAGGTCCAATAACTCTTTCAACTGGATTTGCAACTCACAAAGTTCCGGTGTTGTCATCCGATACGGAGTCTTGGAAATTGGTTTTGCACCAGGTTTTAGCTCAATAGTAAAATTAAGCTCCCTCTCAGGAGGTAACCCTGGTAACTCGTTTAGAAAAACATCCTTAAATTCTGACAATACCGGGTACTAATCCAATGAGGGCCCCTTCCTTTCACTCACTGTTTCCACTACATACAATCGACACCCTTGCCTCAAGCATCGCTTAACCTTCATAGTAGAGATAAAAAGTAATGAAACATTTCTCCGTACAGCCTGGATCTCTACTGGCCTTCCTTCGTCGTCGACACAAAGCACCCTTTTGTGAAACAAACCACCAAAGCTCGATGAGCTTCTAACCAATCCATTCCAATGATTAGGTCATACGCCCCAAGAGCAGTGATGTATACCTTCAACCTGGTAGTACACACTCCTAGATCTACTATACAATTATCAACACTAGGTCCTACCGCTTGTTTTTCCCTTGAAGCCATCTCGACTTGTTTAAAG
>SNQJ01S0040347.1:45157-66725 GCA_010110895.2 Picea sitchensis
CAAATAAAATCTTAACATTGATATGATTTAGCATACCTGATGACTCCACCATCGTGGATTGATGTTCGGCCTGACGATTATTAATCGTTGCGTGAATTTGGTGGCCGCTACTTGCTCTTCCCATCGGGGCCTTTCCTTCTCTATGCACAAATATTGATTGTAACTTTGGGTAGTCACGCTGGTAATGGGGTCCTCCGCACCCCCAACAGGTAACATGAGATTGAACCTGTGCACTATTATGTGACTGTCTCTGAAATGAGTTCCTTCTCCTGGAACCCCTGCCCCTACTATTTGTTCCCTGAGATGGTCGTGGACCTGTCTGCGTCGTTGGTGATGAACGAGATGCTGCACTCATTTCCATTGAAATCCCTGCGGTTAATGTCCTTGGTGCGACTCTGTTACCATATGGAGGTGTCCTTGAGCCCCCTCCCCCGGGAAATGTCCTAGGGGCCTTCCCTACGAATCCAGGATGATGTGGAAAGGAAGGTCTTGTACCCCCAGTTAAGTTCATGTGTTCCTCCGCATAACGTGCATTTTCCACAGCTTTCACTACTGAAGATGGTTTCCACATCCGCACCATAGCCCTTATCTTAGGGTTCAACCCATAGACAAAGCGTTATGCTTGTCCTTGGTCACCATCCATATACGAAACATACTTGACCAATTCCATAAACCTAATCTCATATTCTTCTACAGTTATGTTTCCCTGTACTAAGGCATGAAACGCCCCTACCTGTTGTTCCTCATAGTAAGCTGGCAGATATTTCCTTCAGAACCTCTCCTCGAAAAGTTCCCAAGATACTATGTCTGGGGTAAGATGCAGTTGTCTTTCCAGGTTTCCCCACCAGTTCAAGGTGTTGTCTCTTAACTGAAAAATCGCTATCTTCTCCTTTGAGTTGGACGCATAGTCCCTTAAGGAAAAACACCTTGTCATGCCTTCCAACCATGCTTATGCACATTCACTGGCGCGACCCTAGGCAGACTCTAGAAGTTTGATCTTTTGCAGTTCTCGAGTGATGTCTTCGGGTGGAGGTCCTCCCCCTGAATCCCTCGATGCTTCTAGATTACCCATTTCAGATGGTGGGGGTTCCACTTTGGTCCCTGCTGGTTTTCACCCCTTTAAAGTCTCATTTATGGCCTCCAAAGAGTGCAGTATGAGAGCTAGTTCGGGCGATGGTGGTGGCGGCGTTGGCGGTGTTGGCGGTGCCTGCAACGATGCTCCCCTGCCTTGATTACCTCGATTCCTAACCATCCTATATGATTTAACCTACATCAACCAAAGTTGTTAGGGTGAGTTCAAGGACGTTTCAAATTGGTGCTACTTAAACTAGAAAACAGGGTTAGGCGTAAATTTATTTTACTTGTCGGTAAACATACGTTAGTCTCTTTAGGGGATTGGCTAGGTTAGGGTTAAAGCGTCTAAGCTTGATTTCTTCACCTAAAAAAATTATTGACTCCTTCGCTTGGTAGCTACGCTAGCATTGTACCCCACTCTCTAATTCCTCTAACTTACCCTCCTAGCGCGCATGAAACCCCCTCCCCCCGGGTCATGGTTTAAGTCCTTAAACTTTTCGTTTAAACCATTTAATGTGATTTTGAACATAGTTTGGGAGTGGCGGAGGAGGATGGGGAGGAGAGGAAGCCCAAGGCAAGCCCTACTCCCCCATGGCTGCGGCAATCCTAGCAGCGGAGTTGCAGAGCTATTTGATCAGAATATCGCTTCATGAGAACTCAGTACGTCCCCGTACTTGTTGTACTTTCTCCATCGAATTTGTGTCGTTATTCCACTTGTTGTTACTCGCTATTACCCAGCTGCAACTCACTATAATTAATTAAATCATTCTAATTAATTAATCCCTAAAATCATTAGTTGAATTAATTAATTGATTTAGTCGAATTAATTTAATTATAATTTAAACAACTAATTATAATTTAAACTGATTTAATTAAAACAATTAATTATTCTTTACATTAAATAAAATTTTAAAACAATTAATTATTCTTTACATTAAATAAACTTTTAAAACAATTAATTATTCTTTACATTAAATATTTTTTTTTTAAAATTAATTATTTCAAACAATTACTTTTACTTTACACTAAATATATCTATTTTTTAAAACAATTGATTATACTTTACCTTAAATAAATTTTTAAAACGAACACACAAAGAGGGCGCCATCTCGTGGCTCCTTCCTCATACGAATTTGTGCAGACTCTAGGGCGTTGGTCCTATGTATGGAGGTGGGGTTGGGCGTTTAGTGCAAGAGAAAATGCCTCTTGCAGGCTCCTCTCTTGGCTATGGCTTGTTTGACTCGGCGCTGGTGTTGGCTCGTAGGTTTTCTTTTTACTCTCTAGCTTGGACATATCATGGCTTCCTTGTTGCAATTAAATTTACTGATTTTCTATCTACTCTGGAAACTTTTTAAAATAGTCTTTAAGCAGTTGTGGATGTGGAAACATTAACCTTGCGGATTTTGATACCTCACCGTGCTGAGAAATCCGAGGCTAAAGATGGATATATGCTATATTATATCTACAACTACATCTGTTGTCCATGATGGCTTGGATTGTTTTGCTGTCCATTTTATCTGATATTCCATGTGATTCGTATTCATCAACTAACATTCTTAGACTAATTTTTTTTGCTTTTCTGATATTGATTTTTTACATTGTGATTAACAACAAATGTACTTTATCTGGCTAGATTGTGATCTATATGATATTTTGGGTTTGTCTAATACTCTTTTGGTCTTTGAATTGTTATAAACCCCGTAGAGCACTCCATATTAACCCCGCAAGAAATCCATCAAGGCTGCCTCCTCGCCCTCCTAGTCTCATCCGTGCTCTAAATTATTGTTTTTCATAGTTAAATCTATTGCTGTCATAGCTGAATCTACAGCTGTTACAGGTAAATCTGTTGTTGTTATCATAATGTTGTTATTTCTAGAAGATTTTTTGTACTAGAGATCAACATGTTGTTACAGAGATATTAGTTTGTTGTTGATATCAGTTAAGCAGAGGGCCTGATTCAATAGATCCACTTAGAGAAAGTCAAATGACTGTCCCCGAGACACCTTCACCGGATCAACCAAGTGGTGAGATCGGTGCAGCAAAGAAAAAAGGATATGGAATTTCTAGTGGGCGTATTGTATCAGCGATTGAAGTTGAATTAGGAGGGCGAAAGAGGCAAATGCCATTGGTATCTAATGCTCATGTAGGTCAAAACAAGGAGCCTAAACATTCTAACTTGAATGGATTATTTGGGAACAACAACTCTACGTCAGCATACACCGAAGTTTGTTCTTTAGCTTCCCAGCATTTTGGGAGTATCAGTGAAGCCCTTATAGAACAAAGTGTGCCATCCACTCTAAATGCTGGCTTCTTGACTCCTTGTCGAGACAAATTAGTAGTGGCACTGGGATTGGAACTATTTGTTGTTGATAGACTTGGCTGGTGTTTTGTATTTTTTATTTTGTATTTTAATCTATGAAGTTTTTAGGTAAGGGCTCTGAAAACATCACCGTAAGGAATTTATGTTATGAATGTAATTTGATTAACCTTAGAAGATGAATTATTGGCAAATGATGCAACGCATAGTTCAGCTGAAAAGGCTTGTTTACATATAGATCTGTGTAACTAAAAAAAATGTTTTTTTTTTCTTGTAGGCTAGGTGGAGGTGGAGGTGGAGCTTGGAGCTCAGACTTTCATCTAATTAAAGGGTTTTAGGGTTTTTTAAATTTCTGGGTGGGGTTTGTTTAAATTTCTGGGTGGGTAGGTAGGCCCTCGGCTCCAGATTTTTAACCAGGGCTCTGATACCATGTGTAGGGACGAAATTAATTTAAGTCTATTAAAATCCATAAATTGAAACATATAAGCTTACTTCTACGCAGAAAGACTAAGTAATTTCTTTCATTCATCATATAAGCATGTTAAATTAATTAATGAACAACAATTTCATAACAGAATAAGAATTACTTAACAGACTAAAAATACCTCTGCTCTGATGCTAATTCCTGTTGAGTTGGTTGTCCTCTCCCTGCTGCTTTTCCCAACCTAATGCACTGACCAAACCTTGCCCAAAAACCGACTAACCACCCAGCCAGCTAGGAGTAGCCTCTTCGGCTCCCTAGCTCCAGGATACCGTAAGGAATCCTAGCCCCTATGCCCAAAACCCCCCAGCAACCCGGTGCCCCCCTGCGATGGTTCACCCAAAACTCCAGAACCCAACAACAAAAACCAGAAAATATCAAAAACCAAAACTACAGTCTTCTCCTCTCCAATGATTCTTCCTCCCCCCCTCTTCTCATCTTTTTTCTCCCATAGGAATCTTCCCCCGTTATATCTTCCCTTTCACCGACTCTCCTCCCCTCCATTAATTACCTTATCCACCACTTAATGTTTCTGTCCCCCTCCTTTATTACCTTATCCACCATTTAATGTTTCTTTCCCCCTCGTTCATATGTAAAGTCTTTAATTAAATAAATTAAAATTATTAAGTCCCTTTAATACATTACTCAAATCTTTAATGAGTCAATTAATTAATTAATTAATCATCAACAGATATGAACAAGTAATTAATTAATTAATATTATTAAGAAGTAATTATTGTTTAACTGAACATATTAGGACAGTCAGATTATCTAGTTAATTATAATTAATAGTCCCTATGCATCTATTTAACTAAGGTTGTTACATCTGTTGTTGTTGCATTTGATTTTGAAGTAGTACAGGTGGATGTGAAGACAACATTCCTACATGGGGATCTGGAAGAAGAAATCTACATGAAGCAACCAGAAGGTTAAGTTGTGAAGGGAAAGAAGGAGCTAGTATGCAAGATGGAAAAGTCCCTGTATGGTTTAAAACAATCACCAAGGATGTGGTATCAAAAAATGATACTTATATGCTAGGACTTGGCTTCACAAGAAGCAAAGAGGATCATTTGATTTATTTGGTCTTGTATGTGGGTGAAATGTTGTTGATAAGAAACAACAAGGAGATTATCCAGGATGTGAAAACTCAGTTGTCCTCTAAATTTGACATGAATAATCTCAGTGTTTCAAATTTCATTTTGGGTATGGAAATTAAAAGATATCGGAAAAGAGGAAATTGTGGTTAAATTAGAGAAAATATGTCGAGACAATATCACAGAGGTTTAATATGAAGTAATGTAAACCGATGAAGGTTCCTATTACTGTTGGTGTAAAGTTATCTACAGATCAATGTCCCAAGACACAGGAAAAGGAGGAGGACATGTCTCTTGTTCCATATGTGAGTGCAGTTGGCAGTTTGATGTACACAATGGTCTGTACTAGACTGGACATTGCACATGCAGTGGGAGTTTTGAGCAGGTATATGTCAAAACCAAGGAAGGAGCATTGGACATCAGGGAAAAGGGTTTTTAGGTATTTGCGTGGAACTGCTAGATATGGATTGTGCTACCAAGGAAGACCGAGATTGGACATAGTGGTTGATATACATGGTTTTGTGGATGCAAACTAGGCTAGAGATCTGGATCGTAGCAGATCTACAAGTGGGTATGTGTTTAACCTATTTGGAGGACCAATAAGTTGGATGAAAAAAAAATAGGTTGTAGGGGCACTTTCAACTACATAAGTTGAATACATGGTAGCCACTCATGCAAGTAAGGAAGCAGTATGGTTACAAAGATTGTGTTCAGGTATTGGGTTGGTACATGAATATGTAAGGATAGATTGTGACAGTCAGAGTACATTTTTTATGGCGAAGAACCCGACTTATCATTCAAAGACAAAGCATATTGATATTCAATATCACTTTGTGAGAGACATCATTGAAGAAAAGAAAGTATTGCTGATGAAGGTAGACACTTTGAAGAATGTTGCAGATTCATTAAAAAAATCTGTGAGCACTGAGAAGTTCTCTCGGTGTAGGTGATCCATGGGCTTTTTTGCCCTGGATTGTTGACTATGTAACCTTGAACCCCCTGTATGAAAATAAAATAACAAGTGGGAGAATGTTGGGTATGTGTTATATTCTTTTTTGGGCATGCAAGGGGGCGAAGGCCCCCACGTGGGGGTTCGGGGACAACGCCCTCGAGAAAAAAAAATTGCCTTGGGAAACATATCACATTTTTAGGTGGTGTTTGGGAACATGGTTTCTTTGTTGATGGTTTTCTATTTCCGGTTAAGGAATTAGGGTTGTTGACTAATCCAATTCATTCGGTTAGGGTTTTGGATGTCATTGGCTCCTATATGTATATTGTATTCTAAACAATGTATCACTATGAATGAATATAAAATATGTTGGTTTTCGCGGTTTGGGTTTCCAGGGGAAAAATCTCTATGTAATGTTTGGATTTTCCATTGTATCCTTTCTGTTCTTTTACTAAAAATCTATTTGCAGTAAATATTGTACAAGGTTAAAATTTACACTATCATCTTAGCATAAGCGCATGAAGGAATAGCTGGAGGAAATTATGCAGGGAAATCTATTGTGCAGAATATACTATGCGGAAGATTATGGTGGCCAACGATTTCTAAGTATGCAAAGGAGTATTGACAGGCTTGTGATTCCTGTCAGAGGGTAGGAAAGCCATCAAGGAGGGATGCAATTACATTAAGACCTTGGGTAACTCTTAAAGTGTTTGAAAAATGGGTAATTGACTTGTAGGTCCAATTAACCCACCCGCTAGAATATCAAGAGCAAGGTATATTATTAAAACGACATAATACTTAACTATATGGGATGAAGCAGTAACATTAAAATATTACAGCACAGAGACTGCAACGTACTTCCTGTTTGAACATGTAATTACAAGATTTGGATGCCCTAGGATTCTGATGAGTGATAAGGGAACTCATTTGATTAACAGTACCATTTAGGCAATGACTGAAGAATTTGAGATACACCATCATAAGAGAACTCCATACCATCCTCAAGCAAATGGAACAGTGTAAGAATTTAATAAGATTTTGGAGAATGCCTTAACCAAAATTTGCAATGTGAATATGGATTATTGGGATTTGAAGATACCAACAATATTATGGGATTATAAAACTACATGAAAGAAACTCACAGGGAAGACGACTTTCATATTGGTGTATGGTGAGGAATTAGTAGCCCTTTGGAATATTTGATACATGTATGTGCATTGCAACCATTACAAACATGACAAAAAGAGGTGCATCTCAAGAAATATTGTTTCAACTTATGGAATTAGAAGAAGACGGGATTATGGTTGGTTTCCATCAGGAGGTACAAAAAGAAAATGATAAATCTTGGCATGATAGAAATATCAAGAAGAAGAAATTTAAGGAAGGATATATGATTCTCCTCTATGACAGTAAATAATTACATCACCCAGGGAAATTCAGGATGCATTGGCTAGGGCCATATGAGATAAAGTCTATCACGGGTGGAGGTATTATGCAACTACGTGATTTTATAGGAAAAGAGGTGCAAGGATTGGTGAATGGTAGTCGAATGAAACTATATAGGGAAAATTGACCCAGTAACCCTCAGTAGTTGCAGCACAGAAAAATACAATTGTACATAGTGTATATAGAAAAAACTGAAAAAGAACGAAAAAAATTGGAAGAAGAAGAAAAACACAAAAATATGAAGTAGATGGATAAGTGTTTTGCATGCAATTAGATGATTCAACGCGCAAAAGAAATCAATTGGTATGAAAGAACAATAATATATTGCACGCCAGAGAAAGGTTATCAGGAAGAAAAAGCAGCACTCCAGTACAGAGAGCAGCCGAAAAAGGGAAAAAGGTTGTGGTCAGAAAAGTACAGTGCGATAGAGCATTTATGGAATGACTATAAAAGAGGAAAACGTGAAGACGAAGACTCATTGTGACTTGGTGAAAATGAGAGATAAGAAGTGAAAAATCAGTACGAGCAGGGATTTTCGAAGTATTCAATGAATATTCAGAGCACCTTTTCAAGATCTAGCGAAATGGTGCCACTGAAGGCTAGACCTCCCAGTCGAACTGCAAGAAAAAAACACATTGCTACGAGGTCACCACATGATATAGCTAAAACAGAGCTAATAAAGGAGTTCTTGTAGAATTCTTCAAAGTGTCTTCCCATGAGGGTCATGCTTAAAGTTACGCCATAAGAGGACCACTTTGGAGACTTATTCAAATACACCCATCACTTCTAGAGGCTTCTGGACTTCTTCTAGGGTTGACATCAATGACAACCAATTTTCCAACACTTAGCCCCTCATTACTTTGTCTATGTCCACCTACAATGGTGTTATTTTTATTTATCATTATGGTTTACAAAGTTTCTATATTACATTGCTTGGCCCATGGCCATGTCTTTTTAAAATATATACATCACTAAGTTAGGGGTAAAATGGGGATGTTACAATAGAGAGAGTTAAGAAAGAGAATTGTTAAGATTTGGAGATAAAATGAGGAAAATAAGTGGCCTATTTATACACATATATCCTTTATCGAGCATTGCCAATGTGATCCATAAATCTAGGGTACAAATCATTCCTTACAAGAGTTTAACTATGGGTGTTGATTTTGTAACGACATGTAAAATGAAGCAAGTTGTGCATGTTATTAAGAGAAAAATAATTCCTCTTTATTGTATGAAAAATGGAAGTTAACATAAATACAAGAGACAAATACAATATGAAAATATTTATTACAATAAGCATAAAAGGAGCAATAAGGAATTATCATTGACCAGACATAATAAAAAGGAAATAACACACATGCCAAATATGCGAATCCACCATTTGGTATTTCTCTAGCCTACTTTGGCATTATTGGTCTCCTTCACATCCAAATATTGTGCAATTTACTTAGGAAAAAGTGATCAATTGTGCAATTTACTTAGAAAATATTGTCGTTGAACCTATGAAAATGATTATAAATCCTTACTTTTAATGAACATATAAGGACTATTTCATAGAAATACAATGTGAATTAATATGTAATATAAAGTTGTCGATAATACAATATACACATAAGAAATTTATAAATACTGAGTACTATTTCATAGAAATACAATGTGAATTAATATGTAATATAAAGTTGTCAATAATACAATATGCATAGAAGAAATTTATTAGACAATAAGTATAAATCCTGAGGACTATTTTATAGAAATACAATGTGAATTAATATGTAATATAAAGTTGTCAATAATACAATATGCACATAAGAAATTTATTAGACATGGAAAGACAGAAAAAACATTAAGTTTTTATAAATTTTTATTTTTTAATATCATTTTATTATATACATATATATTAATATTTTTAAGAAAATATTTTTATTTTATTTTATTAAAATTAATTATTTTATTTTATTAAAATTAATTATTAAAATATTAAAAAAAAAACAAATAAATATGTTTTAGTTAAATTGTTTTGTGTTTTGGTTTTTTTTATATATTTTATTTAATTTTGCTTTAAATTTGACAAGAAATTATTGGATCTAGATTTGAGTGATTAATTTTGTATATTTTAAATGATCTAGAGTTCTTTTACAATTAGTTGAATTAATTTCTTTATTTTAAAATGTAATTTAAATAACAAAAAATTGTGATCTCTTACAGATTTATGTACTAGGATTCCATTAGTGAAAGAAAAACTTAAATAACAAAACAACAAAAAACAAATAACAAAAGAACTGTAAAAAAAAACAAAACAAGAGTAAACTGAATAGAATTAGTGAAAGTGAAAGAGGAAATTAAATAAAAATTCCATTAAAATATCATTTGTATATTTTTCTCAGAAAAGGAAGAATATAAATTATATTTGAAAAACATAAAAACAATAGGAGAATGGTCTGATACCAGATTTGATCATAATATCTATTAATCAATCGGGAGAAATTACAAATATGGTTTGCTATCAATCAAACCAGATAAATTACAAATGGAGTTGGGCTTTAATTACACATTTGCAATAGACGATTATTTAATGGACCACAGTGGAGCAGTAGTATTAAATGGAAAACCAGCAGCGGCGGCCCGTCTTGCAATGTTTAGCCACCTCTTCAACCACACGTTTCACCAGCGCTGCTTCATAGCTGGAATGCTCAGAGTTTGGCAATAATAAGAATTCAACTGGAAGTAACAGAAACAGAAATAGAGACAGAGAAATAAATAAGAGAGGAGTGGGAAGAGTGAGTTACCCACCCATTGAAGTCTTCTTGAAGCGAGTAGCCACAGAGACGACAAAGTTGGAAGAGATCAGCTTTCAATTCTCTGATTTCCTGTACACTGTATCTTCCACTGTTCTCATGCTCTCGGAATGCTTCAGCAAAAGGACCACCGCATTGCTCCGGCCGCCGCACTTGCGAAGGAATGTCGTCGTAAAACAAAGGAATGGCGATGGCCGACCCCTTTCGTACTTGGCGTGCAATGAGCGAGGATTCTGATAGGCACCAGGAAGAACGTGCATAATTAGTGGAGAATATGGGAATGAGGATGCGAGTCCCCTGGATTGCCTGCTGTAGGGTTGCAGAGATGTCGTCCCCGCTGTTCACATCACGGGTGTCGAGGAAGACACGGAATCGTGCGCTTGTGAGGGCACGGTCGAGATGATCCACAAACCCTTTTCTCACATCGCTCCCTCTGAAGCTGGGAAAAACATCGTATTTGTATCTCATGAATCTACTGCAATTGTATAAAGAAAAACACCCCATCACACTTGTAAGAACAAAGTTTTCTTGGATCTCTTGGATCTCATGGATTTTTATAGGGGAGTTGAAAGTATACTTTCCTGGAAGTCCTATGAAACTTTCCTGGAAGTACACTTTGAAGTCCTATGAAACTTTCCTGGAAGTACACTTTGAAGTATATTTCCCTTTCCCTCCTTTCCTGGAAGCACCACGTGGGAATGTGAACACTAAAATGTTAAAAAAGCACATTCCCTTATAATTTCTTATTATTATTTTGAATAAGAAGAATATTTCTCTTTCCAATTTTTCATAAACACTTTTTTCTTCCATTTTAATGTTTAAGTGGGAAAATGTCAACCCTTACCACTTCAATAAAAACATTTCCCCTTTACCTTGACCACTGCAATAAAATGATAGAAAATATTAAAAAAACATTTACCTTTACCCTTTATCACTTTATCACTTCAATAAAATGATGGAAAATGGTTACAAGAACATTTACCGATACCTTCACCACTTTAATAAAATTATGGAAAATGGTGACAAGAAAATTTGGAAGAACAAACAGTGTATTTTTTTTTTTAAAGGGTTTTTACAATTTTTATTTTATTTTGAATTTATTAAAAAAAAACATCAAGTATTAATGGGAAATGTTAGAAGAATCATGGTTCTCATAACTTTTCCCCTCACCACTTTGTTTTTATTTAAGGGATTTTCAACATTTTATCTTATAATTTTTATTTTTATTTTGAATATATTTAAAAAAATCTAGTAATGAGAAATGTTAAAAAAACCATGGTTTTTATAACTTTTTCCTTGACCACTTTGTTTTTATTTTGGGTTTTTTTACATTTCTTCTTACCATTTTTATTTTGAATATATTCACAAAAATCAAGATGAAGTAGTAATGAGAAATGTTAGAAGAACCATGACTCTTGTAACTTTTCCCCTCACCACTTTGTTTTTATTTTTGATTCATCTCGAAATTTAATATGAAGTGGTGATTGTTTTACCCTTAATTTCCATCTAATAGGGTAAGAGAGGAACACAACAGAAGATGAAATCCAAGACACAACTCTAGCTCAGGATTCAAAGAATTTTTTATGGGTGTCGTTGGTCATCTACGGGACAACTAACAACATGTCGCTTTTCATCAGTTCACAACAAGCAACACCCTCTGTAAGCTTCTAGATTCACGAAGTTTCAAAGAGGCAATCAAGGGATGAGTTGGTTCTTCATGGCATGAGACTTGGAACTGACACCATATGAGTCTCCATTGGTCTAGAATATCTAGAAGTTCTCCCAAGCATCTTCCAAGAATCTATATAAAGAAGACAAATCTTGAACATGAGGAGGAAGAATCGTTTATAGATCTACGTTGTCAAAATTCATAGGTGCTTCTCCATCTACATTAGTTGCAGTCATGTTTCCTATCTTGGTTGAAGAGGTGAGGAGGAGTAAGGAGCAAGGGGTAAAGATGAGTGCATATACATTAAGAGGTAATTATATTGATGTACTTATGTTATTCAAATTAATAGATCATTGGTTTTCGCCTATGAATGTTTGTATTTCATGCATGAATGTTCAGATATGATTTATTTCATCATAAATCGACTCAGACCAAGCTAGATCTAGGATTATAACATTAAAAAGATAAGTAGGAAGGCATTGCTTGTCTCTTTTGTGCAGGGAGGTGGCAAGGAGCATGTTGTAGAGACTAGAGTTGGAACTTCAAGACTACAACAAGTAGGACATACAAAGGACAACCTTTAGAAAAAGGTATGATATTCCACTATTTATTAGTTTAATTATGAATCAAATTATTTGAGTCTAAAGGAAATCCATAGGTGTCTAGCCCATTGTTGTCTAAGATTAGTAGACAAATCCTAGGTAGGTCTTACTATCCACTTGTGAGATTTTCTCCATAACATAATTGACGACTCGATTAGGAAAGAATCTTTGATTCTTCTCTAGTTCAAAATCCCTTGCCTATTAACCTTTGTTTTGATTTGGTTGTTTTCTTCCCTGGTACTCCCATAGAGATTAGATCCATCAAATCTGACATATCTGAGTCAAAACTCTTTTTTATCAAATTTTTGCAGTGTGTCTCTTGTCGCACTACTAGTGACAAGCAACCAGTCGCTTGTTGTAGGTCATCAGATGCGACACCCCCTGTAAACTTTGAAAATTGCAAAGTTGTCAGATTTCTTTGGTCATATCTGGTTTGTCGGATCTCATGGATTTTTAATTGGTTTGCACCTTTGGATCTTGTCTTAGGTTAGGTCCTTTGTCACACCTTATATATTCAATTTTGGTTTGAAGTGTGGTTGTGTGGATTGCTTGGATTTCTTGTTTACACTTGTATATTGTCTAGTAATCCATTGAAGTTGGGAAGTGCACCCAACATATCTCATTAGATCTGGTTTTTTCCTATATCAATTGTATTTGTTTTTCTTACCTTTTAGTGATTGGTGTCAATTATTAGATCTACATCCATGGTAATTTTCGGGTTGAGATTCTTGTAGCGACATTGGAGTGTGTTTTTCATCATCACTACCAATTTCCTACATCCCTTTGCTTGTTGATTTGTTGGTTTTCCATTTGTAGATTGCGTTCTTGTTTAGATTAAGGAATTTTTTTCAAAATATTTGGAAAAATAAACAAAAATACTTTACATGCTTACAAGCTTTTGAAGAATTAAAGACAAAGAGCATTATGAGAGTGTCTGGTTTGAGATCTTGTTAAAATTTTGGTTTTTATTTGTCTTGCATGATTGATTGGTGTTTGAGAGGTTGCATTGTGAAGTTTACAAAGAAAAATATATATATTCCCTCTCATAGCTAGAATTAATTGAATTGAAGAAGTGCATTAACATTTTTTCATTGCTTTGGTTGGGTTAAGAGTCACAACATCACTAAAGTTTCATCCATTTTCCCTTTGACATAAAAACAACCATATGAAAAGAATCTATAAATTAAAATCAATTAGACTTTTTTCTTTAATAACAGACCAATACCAGATAGGTTTAGGGCCTTGGAATAGGATCGGAGAGAGAAATGTTCAAGGCCACCAAAAGAAAACCTAGAATTCATTAACAAGTGTAAAATCCATTCTTTCAACCAATGCGTCAAGAAGCTCCTCTAAAACATGAGTTAAGCACAAGGTTGCATCGAGTGCAAGTAGGGAGATTACCCCTCTTTGTTTGTTTTAGTGTTTGTGGTATTGCTTTGATTAATATGTATATGTGAGTTTCATTGGTGTCGTGCCTCTGTTTGAGGTGATGCCTTTGAAGATACAAGATTACTTACCCTAATATTACGTGTGGTCGGACCTACAACTGATCATTTGTTCATTGATTTTGAGGTGTTAGCCTTAGTGACCATTCCAAAGTGTCTAGATAGGTGATTACAGGTGGGACGTTCCTGTAGTACCGACGAGTGCCTAAATTGACACACTTTCAACACTCGTCTAGTACATTTTTTCTTACCATTTTCCACTAATCATTTCCTTTTGACACCTTCCTTATTTAGTTTTATCACACTTTTGATTAAGGTATGAATATTTCCCCATATGCCATTTTTATGTTATTCTTAAATATTTCTTAAGGAACTTGTTACATTCATGCACTAACATTTCTATACAAGAGAAATTATAGTGGATTCCTTACAATAGTTGTAGCTCATTATAGTGGTTGAAACTCCTTACAATGGATGCAATTCCTCTATGTTATTGCGACTCCAAGCATAATGCAAATACTGAAACTCTAATTGCACTCTTCGTTGATGCAAATCCATGTATGACACCATTGATGTAATTCCAAATATGATGCCATTGCTACAATTGAGAGTACAATGACATTATTGCAACTCCAAGTACAAATTCCTCCCACAGAATAGTCAACGATACAAATGATAACTAGATAATTCTCCTCACATAGGAAAGAGATAGGAGATAAGTGGATGTTGGGTGTTGTATCATTGTTTTCAGTGGATGCTTATGTGCATACCAACCTTATTACCACTAGAGAGTTTTAGACCTAGGGTTCATCCAAAGCGTGTCAAAAAAAAACCCCTAAGCATTGACATATCAATCCTCAACCAAGGCAAGGGAAGGTCTTACCCAATATTAAAAGAGGATAAAAAAGATTATAAGGTCTTGTGTCAGGGATGGAGGATTAAACATTTGAAACACTACTAGTATTGTCATCCATGGAACTCATATATGACAGACTATTTTTCAAGGCTAAGTATTAAAACAATACACACATATATTCAACTCATTCATAATAGACACATAATAGAACAAAACTACCATATCTTTATTATTGGGAGAACTTCCATCACATAAAGATATACAGTTCATTTAAAAGTTGCTTAAGACAATCATATAATTTCATATCATTACTATGTGACACAATGGGAATACAATAGAATATCTCATGCACCTTGCCTTGGGATTTAGATAGAACAAAGACACAAGAATATATTCAAAACATCATAATATTACAACAGACTCAGAGTGATCTCGAGACTGATAGCCAATCGAATTTTTCACACACTAACTAGCTAAATCATTTTTTGAGTTTAGAGCTCCTTTTTATGTCTTTCACTGCTAGGGAGCGTTGTCTCTTTCTGCTCTGCTCCACTCTCTTTTATGATCTAACTACCTTGCACACTTATGTTTCCTTCCAACGCTCCACGTACACTCTCTGCATTAGGGGCGATCTTAACTTCTTGTCCAAATCATCTCCTAGTCACCACACATCTTCATATACTGTGGGCACTGATCATTCTGAGAGATTTATCGATGATTCTTTTCTTGATTCTAGTGGGAATCTTCTTCTTTTCTGAAGTAATTGAAAAAACTTGGATTGACATACACTTGGTAGTATTTATGTTTGGCACACTACTAAAAAAACTCTATCTGATGTGCACTTTATGGAATTCATTGCACATTTCCTTCAATGCACACAAAAATATGAAATGAGCATGCACAACTTCATTTGTGCATGTACGCAAAGATGGACACAAAAATTTGGGTGTGAACATGCCCCCATTACTATTATCTGGTTCGTCCTCGAGCCAGTTTATTTATGGAATGATCTCAACGATGGAAAGGAATGTGCCTTTGAGGTTCTCCATGAATTCCATGGAGCTCATCTTTGTGGCAAGTCTTGCCGATGCATTTACATGTGTTTCAACATTTGCAGAAGTCTTTAGAATCTTCAAAGAGAGAGGACCACCAGAGACCCGCGTGTAGAATCTTGTGCACGGTTTCTTTGTCGATGTTACAGACTCTAGAAAAAACTTCATGTGCCTCATATAATAGGGAGTTCCTTTTTTGTTCCAAGGCACAACAATACATGATTACATCCCCACCCAACTTATACAATTATTTGACAATCAACTAATAATCAGCATTGCGAGTCACTAGTCCCTGATGTTGCAAAAGAATATGTCCTAGGGGATCCTGTCCGATGGTAAGAAATTATGTTATTCTGGCTGATTGATCTAGTATGGATTCCACTCAGAATATTTACACATCCAAAAGTTCATCATTGAGGCTCTAGGAAGCCTCCCTTGTCTCAATGCGAGATAGATGATCCAGTCCCACATTGTCTTTGCATGGTTTAACCACAACTTCAAAGTCAAATTCTCGGAATAGTAACAACCATCGGTAGATATGGCCACCCAAGATAGGTTTGTTAACTAAATACTTGAGGGACGAATGATCTGTGAAGAATTTGAAACCTCACCCTAGCAAGTAGTGGGATAATTTTTGTAGGGAATATACCATAGCAAGGCCCTCATGCTCGGTGGTGGTGTAACTTTTTTTTACATTAGACAACTTTCGGATGGAAAAGTATACCAAATGATTGATATTTCCTTATCTTAGTTATGTGAGAATGACACCGAGTGAAATGGATGAAGAGTTAATGTGGGAATGGAAGAGCTTGAACCAATCTAGAAAAATTGAAATGGGCACAATAACTAGTTTTTCTTTTAGGGTGTCGAAGGCTTGTTGGCATTTCGGTGTCCATTCATATTTAGTATTATTTCACAACAGTATTTTCAATGGTGGTGCAATATGAGCATAGTTCCGGATGAACTGCATGTAGTAGCCTGTATGACCGAAGGTTACGTGCATTCTATGAACTAAAGTAGGGGCCACCATATCCAAGATGGAGACAATATTAGTTTGGTCCACGGGAAAGTCATCTTTACACACAACATGGCCCAACAATATAACAAAGGGTGTACAAAAGATGCATTTATTCAAATTAAAGAGATCTTTAGTTGGTAGCGTCAATCCAACATTAGTTGAAGGGCTTGTATCTGCTTCTTTTTTAGACTGAACATAGTCCAGTCGTCCAAGTAGACTTCAAGATATTTGTGGAAAACTTTCTTGAAAGTTGTGACCACTATCAAAGAAAACATTGTAGGGGCATTCTTTAATCCAAATGGCATGACTATATATGCAAAGGACCCCCATTATGTCGCAAAGGTGGTTTTATTCAAATCTTCCTCTGTGATCTGAACATGATGATACTCATAGAAACCATCCGTGAATGAGTAAGCTTCTTGGCCACCAACATTTTTGAACACCTCATCTATGAAGGGTGTCGGGAAAGTATAAAAAATGTAAGTTGTGTTCAGACTTATCATATCGATGCATATACGAATGTCTCCAGTCTTTTTAGGTTGCACGACCATGGGGCTAACCCAATCGGATTCCTCCATAGGAACAATGATCTCGACATCCAACATTCGATCTAGTTCTTTCCACACCTTTTCTTTGTACTAAGGATTTAGGTGGTAGGGTATTTTCTTGAATGGCTTGGCATTGGGTTTGATTTATATCTTCATAGCTCCTAAGTATCCCAAAATTTCCTTCATATCAAAAAAATTTGAGAAATCAAGTCCTCGTATTCCTTAAGGAGGTCAACAACCTCAGTGACTGTCTCCTTATCCCAGTAATAAAAAATAATGGCCATCTTGGGTGCGTTGTCCGTACCAATATTGTGCTTCTTACTATTTATGGGGCCATTATATTTTGGTTCGATGGTCTAGGCCACCTTCCCCTTTAGTGTGTTTTATCCTTTTTATTATGTGATCTGGATGTCGTGGGGGTCTTTATCATCAATATTGCCCACATCAACCTTCCCGCAATGTATGACTTCTTTCAGTTTGGCCACCTGATGGTGGTAGCAGTAGACCACTATTGGGCTGAAAGTCTTTGGTTGACGATGAAAAATGAAGTCCTTTACCCAACAGATTACCTCACTAAGAGTCAGATCTTCTGCGGTGAACCTGAAGGTTGAAAGAAATTGGGAACTCATATGGGTCCACTCACTTGTTTTCCTTCTGAGTTCCTCCTGAATGTACTAGCTTATAGGAACCATATCCATGGTATGGAGAAAATGATGGACCCATTGGGCTTGAGGGACAGTCTTACTAGTCCAACATTGTTCATAGAATGAAAGGTGTTCCTAAGGGTCCTCGGTGCCCTTATAGTGGTTGGATAGTTCAAATTATGTGATTGGTTGGACTCAACCTTTGATGAACTTGACCACCTTCTCCTAGCTCTAAATATTCAGGCGGTGGGTCTCCCACCACAATGTGAGGGTCCCTCGAACCATGACATCCATGACCTGAAATATCTTCTCTACAAGAATAGTTCTCTCCATATGCACTAGGATTTTCTCCACCGACCTAGTGCCATCAAACTGTGGGGCATCATAAAGTTCAAAATCGATCCATCGTACAGATTTTTTGAAAAAGGGGCATCTACGCGTGGAAGCTTCATAGATCTTATTTTTTCATCTATCTAGTGCATCATCAGAATTCATGTCATAAGATTTGACACTCCTCCAGCTTATTTCTCCATTTGCAGTAGGGTTGATGTAGTCCCCTCTACGCCCCGTGACCTTGTAAATATTTTCAACTCTCGTGCTTCATGCATCCTCATCTACATGCTCATTATAGTGGTCACCATCATATGGGTCCAATGGCATTGTTATCGCACAAACTGTAGGTTGGTAAAATCCTAACCCAACCACAAGGTGGTGACAACTAGGAGAATACCTACCCACTGTCACCTCAGATAGGTACTCCTGTCACTTTAAAGGTGCAATCATCACCTCAAGAGGGTAATCTCAGGTGACCCTAGGGGGGAAATGAGATAGAAAGTGAAAATTATGAATGGATTCCTCTATATTTGAAGTTTCTAAATGGAAGAAGACATGATAATGAGTATTGATAGTGTTCAAATGGTTTCCAAGAACTTTGAGTACCTATAGATGATGTTAGTACATGCCCAAGACATAAGAAAACAAGTATACAAGCTATATGTTAAGTGGAAAAGCAAGTTAATATTTTTCTCCCTATTTGTAGTAGTCAAAATAGATATATATCATCAAAGAAATGATTAGTAGAGATGCTAAACAAGATGCTAAAGTCAAGTGAATGATGCAAGATAAAAACTAGCAAGTACTAGTATAACTCAAGTATAAAAGAATTAGATGTTAGCAATAATTTAAGGTTTTTATATAAAAGTGTTGCAGATATGTAATTGCATCCTGATAGCTGTAGAAAAAAGGTTGTTACAGAAAAAAAAATCAGCCACCAAAAAACTCCATCCAAAAGATGTGCTAAGACTAGTAGATTATAAGGGTAAATTATTAACAACTTTTGATGGTTGAATTGTGAGTTATTCAAAGATTTCTTTAGGGTTTCCTAGAGAACTAGTGGTTGTAGCTTAAATGTTAAAACAACAGAAATAAGTTCTAAGAGAAACAATATGCCTTAAGGGATCGATGATGCCTTAAGCACATAGAATAATTTTCAATTTAGACAATCTCAAAATCTTGTGTTTTCACGTTCACCAATGCAAAGATTTATTTCTCCAATGAAATTAAGATTAGTGTCTTTAACTATTGGGATAAGAAGTCAATTTTAAAAAAATGATCCAGGAATTATATCTCCTTGGGGTTGTAAACCCTTTTACTCCCCAAGGCAAGAAAAACTAGCTAGGAAATACTAGGAGGGTGTAAGACCTTTTACTTCTCCTAGTAAAATCTTATGAAACAATTATTGCAAGACAAAAATGATGGGCTTAGTGGGGTTGTATTCCCTTATAATCCCCAATAACTCAAGTAAAATTAAACGTGTAACCATGAAAAGAAGCAATACAAAATAGATTCCTCACCTAGTCCAAGCATCAACAAGATAAACCTCTTCTTTACCAAGATTAATCCACCACAATGCAAAAGAATATCTCCAAGTGAGATAGACCACTACTTCTTCCACCAATAACAAAGACAAACCATAGAAAAATCACAAGAGGGAGAGATTTCCCAAATAGGGAACAAATTTTAGCTAGAAGACTTCTCACAATGTGAGAGTTATGATCAAATGAGTTAGAAATGATATCTATTTATACCCAAACCTATAAAAAGAGTTTATCTAAAAACATTAGGGTAAACAACAAAGTAAGGGGACAACAACCCTTACCTTACCTCTTTACAATATAAAATTTAAATTTAAATTTAAAAATTTGCACAATAGAAATGCTAAGGTGACATCATGCCTCTAAGCGTGATGTCTTGACCCCTTGAGCAAGTCGTTGGAGTAGAAGGTTAAGGTAGTTGGTGATTCTAGAGCCCCACTCTTCTGCATTATATCTTCCTCAAGTCATCTCCCACAAAAACATGCCAAGTTTCAATGAGTAGCAACTCTACCACCACAACCTCAACCCTAGGTGACGTCAAGCCCTCTTTGTATGGAGTTTTGGCCCCAAGAGTAAGTCATTGGGATATTAAGAGGTTGGGTTAGTTATTCCATGGTGTCATCTCAGGCCTCCAAAGGAAATCATTATCATCCAGAATGTGGGCCTTGGTATCCAACATGTGGGCTTCAAGCCCCAAGGGAGCCCAAGCTAGGCTTATTCTTCCAATTCTGTCAACCAACTAGGTCCTACAAAGACAATGAATACACCCTCCAAGGATATCAATTCAAATGCATCATGATGAGTAAATCAAATCAATAAAAGAGACATCCAAGCATGTGCATACAAACTACCTCATACAAATAAATCAGTGCTCAAAGATCCAATGTAATTTTCCAGGTTTAGGTATGGGAGGGTTGACAAAGAGACCTATTGGGTGAATCATACCTCAAATTTAGGAGTGTTTCGCAATCATAACTTTCTCTAAGTCACATGGATGAAGTGACATGGATGGGGGAAATACTCTTGGGCATGGGGTTCATGACATACAAGGGATTGTAGTGTCTCATTTATGGGTGCCTTTGTAGAGGATGTGTTGCACCTTCATTTTCAATGCAACCTTTTTCCAAGCCCATTTATTGTCTTTTATTCTTTTAATATGTTTCCAGGTTGAAGCCAAGGTGGGGCTTCTACCTAAGCATGAAAAACAGTTCCCACATTGACTCTACCCTAGTCACATTGTAATATCCCCAAGGACGAGCCCTGTTGTAATCATGTTTATGAATTGTAAATCATGTTTTGTAGGATGGTGAGTCGAGTATTGATAAGCTGGTAAGGCTTATGAGTTTATTAGGACAGAGAGCCTAAGTGTTAAGGTCAGGAGCCTATTTTTGTATATGTAATTATGCAGGACATTAATAAATATATGAATACCGCAGCGTGCAGACTAACCACAATGAAAGAGTGATGGGCAACTAAGCTTCCACAGAGTGGGTAAGGGAATTGGGGATGAAAGGTGGAAAGAAAGGATAAGTGTTGGCCCGAGGGGCTAATCTAGGGGGATTACCTCTAGAAAGGGATAATAATTTATTATTATTATTTCTTTAAAACTAAGGTGAACAATTTGGAGTGTTGTCCTAAGTTCCTGGAGAGGAACGCATGCTGATGAAGCACATGCAGCTTCATGGGAGACATGTGTCGGCCTAG
>SNQJ01S0040347.1:72430-109023 GCA_010110895.2 Picea sitchensis
CTTCTTGAAGAAAGGGGGGTGATAGAGATAAAACAATGGGGGTCCAAGAGAATATGAGAGTTATACAATAATCTATAAGAATATAGAGAGACATGAGACATGATAAATATAATATAAAAACTGTCCATGTTTAATATAAAAACTGTTTTTCAATGAGACATGATAAATATTTTGATTGATTTCCATACAATTTGTGAATAAAAATGGTTATTTTTAGGTTAAATTTTTTACTAAATCCTTAAATTGAATGTTCTATATGACTCTCAAATTAGAATGGGGTCATGAGTAAAACTTTAACTCATTATTTGAATAATTTGAATTTTTTTCCCTGAATACTTGGTTTATACACGTGCATTATGGGATGCAGAGAAATATGTTTGTCTATTTATCATATTTATCATGACTTTTTGGTTTTTTTTGGATGGCTTTTATGTTAAAATTTTAATTTTAAATTTATTAAAAATATACATTTATTTATGTTTATTAGAAATAAATATAAGAATTATTTTAATTTTGATTTATTAAAATATAAATATTTTGAGTGGAATTAGAGAAACTGAAAGACGAGACTGCAAGGGATTAAATAAAAATTTCATCGGAATATCACTAGCATAGCATAAAATTAGTCACTAAGCCAAACATACTATATTTTAAATATGATCAAGTCTTTATAATAGTGAGGAAGTTAGTGGTTAAAATCACAACCATTGATTTATTGGGAGTACTAAAAACATTCCATCAATATTTAATCATGTCCATATAAAACTGATTAAACACTTAAAAACCTATTAAATGTGACAATTATAAATAAGTGTAGCATTTAACCTTAAATTAAAAAATTTATATTTGTAAAAACATAAGACAATAGCCTTTGATACCAGATTTGATCACAATCTATATCAATCAAACCAGACAAATTACAAATAGGGTTTGTTATCAATCAAACCAGAGAAACTTCAAATGAGACATTTACAATAGACGTTTATTTAATTGACCACTGCAGCGACGACCCGTCTTGCAATGTTTAGCCACCTCTTCTACCACATGTTTCACCAGTGCTGCTTCATAGCTGGAACTCTCAGAGTTTGAAAATATTAAGAATTCAAGTAGAAGAAACATAAACGAAGAAATAAATAAGAGAGGAGTGGGAAGAGTGGGTTACCCACCCATTGAAGTGTTCTTGAAGTGAGTAGCCAGAGGAACGACATGCAACATGGATCTAGAAAAATAACAAAAAGGCTAGATTGATTTCTCTTATTGGAATAGTTCTTTAGAGATAAAGCCTCAATAAAAGAATAGATATTACCATGGGAAGGATTGAACCACTGTTGATCTGTATATCATGGGAAACCTTCCCAATCTCAAGGCCCAAACCATTATTCTTTGAAAAATTTCAATTGGAACATTTGGAATTTCTAGACAACATAAGAAATTGGTGGAAGGAAATACAAAACATAAGAGGCTTAAAATGTATATCTTCTAGCAAAAACTAAAACAAATTAAGCAGAAAATAAAATAATGGAATAAATATGTTTTTGGCAATATTTTCCAAGCTCAACAACAACTAGAACTAGAAATGGAAAGCTTGCAAAACATTGTAATCAAAGAAAGATGATCGACATCTAGTGCAGCCCAGAAGGAACAACATTAAGAGAAGATATCAATTAAAACAAAGAAAGAACAGTCCTTATGGAAAGAAAAGTCAAGAATTAAGTGGCTTAGGGAGGGAGACAAAAATACTCAGTTTTTCCACAATTTGATGTTGAATAGAAATAATCACAATATAATTAACATCCTCAAGACAATAGTAGGTCAAAGGCCGAAACATCATTGTTATCATCTGAAAATCGCTCACCAAGCAATAAAAGTGATCACCATAGAAGTCATCAGTTCAATATACTAAAATGCATACTCAAAGTATCGATAGACCTCACTCAACAACAATAAGAAATTAAGGAGAGAAAGACTCAGTGACTCAATGTGAGTTCCGAAAAGAAAGTTCACACCATCAATGCACTTCAACGTGACCTTATGTTGATCCACATTTGTCAATCAATGTTTATGTATATTGGTCCATACTTAGTCATTTTTGAGTTTCTTGTATATCCTATACTTACCCATTTTTCTTAAAATGCGAGTTGTGGGGGGCTACCACCAAGTCTGCAAGTTCACCAAGTTCGCAAGTCCCATACTTAGTCTATTTTTCACTATTCCACAAATTTAACACTTCTCCATTTCTTTTGTTGTGGGAGTCTTGTTACGAAAAAGTAAGTCATCCCTCACTTCGGAATACCTACATCTCGCAACCCACATCAAATCCCCTTTTCCATTTCCGCATCACTCATAATTTTCCTCTTTTTGACACTTAACTGGTTTTGTTAAATGAAGATGCAGAGTCCTCACCTCATTTCTATTTTCCTTTCCCTAACCTGTAACCCCACATCCCACATTTTGCATCCTCTAAAATGACCTTATGTTAATCAATTTGCACTCCCATACTTAAACAAATTCACAACACAATATCACCTTTCTCGATGACATTTATTCCACCATCGCCACATGATGCACGAGCATTGCCAGCAACATCAAGCGAGCAACGTGGAGCGGAAGACAGATGGACAATCCAGCACACATTTTGAAAACACCTTGATATTGTTGCGCAAACATTAATGTTTGGATTTAATGAAGTGCACTTTGTATATTGTATTGGACCTTGAGCAGATAGCTCTTGTCCTTTAGGTAGATAGACGACATTTAATATAGTTAATGAAGTTAGATAGAAATTTAATTCTAGATTTGATAGCTAGAGTTCGAGAGGGAAAACGGATATAGACACCCTCCTTTGTACATTGAGACAGGGAGAAGCATTCAGGAAGAGAGAGAAAGCAGAGAAGTGTATGAAGAACACCCATGTACAGACAATTGAATTAATAGAAGAAAGATTTGATTCAAATCCATGGTTTGTGTTGTTTCTCTGTGTATTGATGTTATGCTCATGAATGTTTGCTTCCTGTTATACATTTTCTTTTATATGTTGTGTATGTGATTTCATGGTGAGGGTGAAGTCTGATGGGAAAAAGGAATTAGTTTCAATTGTTTCTCTATTTTGATCCAGAGATTTCCTGCAAGGAGTGTAGTTGAATCGTCCGCAAGGAGTGCGTTGACAGAAGGGTTCAGATAGAGATAACTTTTGTTCTAAGTTCCCAGAAGCCCAGTTGAGTAGAGGAGCCGTGCAAGGGAGTGTCACAGGTCTGTGTGCAGCGTGACGAATTCGGTGGAAGAGCGTCTCGTCATTTCGTAGATTTCATTTGGAAGGGACGGACGGTCGAAATCCTCCGAGCAGATTTCGCGAAGATCCGTGGATCGTTAGATCTCCCAGAGGTGCGAGAAGGTTACAGCGCAAGTGTGGAGAGGGTGAAAGTTCAGAACAACAGAGTCGTTGATTTGAGTCCATCAGGGCCGTTGGATTGATCGCGGAATCGCCTATCATAGTTTTGTGAGGAAAGAGCCGGGGATTTGGTCATGGGAATCGCGATATTGCGATAAGCGATATCCTGACGGCTTCATAAATAGTGTGGGCCACAAGAGTTGGTGACGTGGACAGGTAACGCGAGTCATCGGAATCTCACCGTGAGAAGTCCTGATTTTGGGCGTTAGGATTCACTATCCCGCGAAGTCCGAAGTCCTGACGAGGAGACGTGATCGTGGAAAAGGTCAACTCATGAACATATCGGAATTTTGGCACATGGGGACTCGGGAGTGGGAGAACCGAGTGTTTGGTTCTGCGAGCAGCCAAGTCGCGATAAAGTGAAGTCCTGATAGAAGAAAGGGGAAGTTAGCGTTGATTGACACATTGGGTCTCGGGGATTCGAGAGCCCAGTGATCAACCAAAGACTCGCGAAGCTGCGGGTTTCGATCCTCCGATAAGTCAAGGAAGGGGGATCGCGCGAAGAAAATTGTGGGTGCAGATTTCCTGATAGGGAAATAGAAGAACCTTGGAGTTCTTCGGGCCAAGGAGGAAGAAGGTCCTGAGGAAGCGGACGTGCCAGATGGTACGGCTGCGTCAGTTCTGGTATCAGAGCGAGGAAGTTCTTTGCTTTCTGTAGTAGAGAAGAAGAAGTTCACCATGCCGCCAAGAAGAGAGAGACAGTCACCTGATCCAGAGGATAGGGAGGTGTTGAGAAGAGGCAGGCCGATAGGAAATCCAGAAATGGAAAGACAGATGAGAGATCTCTGAGCAAGACTTGAAGAGATGGAGACAGCTCAGAGACGCACAGTTAGTGCGGGGAATTTCAACGATTCAGAGGATGAAGTTGAGGCTGAACGAGAGGAAGAAGTTGTAGCCGAAGATGCATCAACTGAGCGATTAATTAAAGCTATCGCCAGGATGGGTGCGAAAGCGAAGATGGACATCCCAGCCTATGAGGGGAACTTGGATGCAGAAGAGGTACTAGATTGGATAAGAGCTCTTGACACCTATTTCGATTATGAAGATATTGAAGAGGACAAGAAGGTCAGACATGTCGTTACGCGCTTGAAAGGACATGCAGCATTATGGTGGGATGAGCTACAAGATGACAGACGTTGCAAAGGCAAGCAGAAGATTAAGAGTTGGGATCGAATGATCGTGAAGATGAAAGCGAAGTTCATCCCAAGAGACTACCAAATTACTCTGTTCAGGAGAATGCAGAACCTGAGACAGAAACTGATGACAGTGAAAGAATACACTGAGGAATTCTATCGACTGAACATCAGAGCAGGTCATTGGGAGAGAGATGATGAGAAGGTTTCTAGATATCTGAATGGTCTGAGATATGACATTCAGGATGAATTGAGCATGGTAACCATATGAATGATGGAGGATGCTTATCAAATGGCTCTGAAAGCCGAGGAGAAGATGATCCGTAAGTAAGGTCAGTGAAGGTGAGGCAGAAGTCAGCCTAGAGGCAAGGCAGTTGTCCAGGACAAATACCAGAAACCCAAGGAGGAATGGAAGAAACCTCAGGGTAGAGTTGAAAGAGGTGGAACCTCACAGCGAGGACAACCATATATTGAACAGAGAGGGCAGCATAATGAGCAGAGAGGAGATTATGCTGACGCAAACACTTTTCCTCGTACCAGAGGTAGAGGAAGAGGTCGAGGAGGAGTAATCACATGTTTCACATGTGGGAAGAATGGTCACAGGTCATTTGAGTGTCCAGAAAAGAAGAAGGACATTGGAGAATCTCACATCGTTGAAGCACAGAGGCGGGATGTTGAGGCCGAAGACACAGTAGGCGGAAGGTCGCTAATGATGCGTAAAGTTCTCTTTACACTCGGGAAGGAGGTGGAGGACTCAGCTCAAAGGACCAAACTTTTCAGGATAGCTTGCAAGACCAAGGATTGGGTATGCAAGGTTATCGTGGACAGCGGTAGCATAGATAATCTTGTTTCAACCATGAAGGTGGAAAAGATGGAGCTGGAGACAACTGATCACCCGAGTCCATACAAAGTTTTATGGCTACAGAAGGGACATCAGGTATGTGTCACTAAACAGTGTTTAGTTGAATTCAATATAGGTGGATATAATGATAAAGTACTCTGTGATGTTATTCCCATGGATGTATGTCATTTATTGCTGGGTAGACCATGGAAATATGACAGAAATGTGGTTCATGATGGGAGAATGAACACATATACCCTGGAGAAGGATGGGAGGACACACAGGTTTCTTTCGATAAAGGATAAGGAAGTGAAACCAGAAGTGAGCAACACAATACTTCTCATGAGTGGGAAGGAACTTCTTACAGAGATGGAGAAGAAAGAAGACCCACAATTCTTTGTGGTCAGGAAACCAAGGATTGTTCTGACTAGCACAAGAGTGGATGATCTACCAGATGAGATTTAGGAACTGCTGGAAGAGTTCGCTGACATCGTGGTGGACGAATTACCTCGTTCGTTGCCACCGATGAGGAGTGTGAGTCACCATATAGACCTCATACCAGGAGCAAGTTTGCCGAACAAAGATGCATACAGGATGACACCGCAAGAAAATGAGGAGGTTAAGAGGCAGGTCCAGGAGTTATTGGACAAAGGATTAGTCAGAGAAAGTTTGAGCCCATGTGCTGTTCCGACAGTACTCAGTCCAAAGAAGGATGGAGGCTGGAGAATGTGTACCTATTCCAGAGCGATCAATAAGATAACCATCAGGTACAGATTTCCATTGCCGAGAATGGATGATCTGATGGATTGCCTAAGAGGGGCAAAGTATTTTTCAAAGATAGATTTGAAGAGAGGATACCACCAGATTCGCATGAGGGAAGGCGATGAGTGGAAAACAACATTCAAGACAAATGAAGGACTGTATGAATGGCTAGTCATGCCGTTTGGCTTGATGAATGCACCATGTACCTTCATGAGGTTGATGAACGAAGTCCCGAGGGAGTTCATCGGAAAATTTGTCATCGTTTATTTGGATGACATATTGATTTACAGTAAATCAGAGGCTGAACACCTGAAGCATTTAGCTACAGTGATGAGGAAGCTATAGTAGGAGAAGTTGTTGATCAATATGAAGAAGTCCTCATTTATGAAGACAGAGCTCATATATTTGGGTTTTGTTGTTTCGGCGAATGAGTTGAGGATGGATCCGGATAAGGTGGAAGTGATCAAGAATTGGCCATCACTGAGAAAAATTTTCGAGGTGAGAAGTTTTCATGGTTTGGCTAGTTTCTATCGAAATTTCATCAGAAATTTCAGTGGAATTAGTGCAGCGATGATGGAAACAGTAAAGAAGTGACATAAATCTTTTCACTGGATAGCAGAGGCTGAGAAGAGCTTCAATCTGTTGAAGCGGAAGATCACAGAACAACCAGTATTGGTGTTGTCAGATTTCATGAAGACATTTCAGGTGAAATGTGATGCAAGTGGATTTGCCATAGGAGCAGTCTTGAGTCAGGAAGACAGACTAGTTGCATATTTCAGTGAGAAGATGGATGAAGCGAAGATGAAATACTCCACGTATGATAAGGAATTCTATGTCATCATACAGGCATTGAAGAAGTGGAGGCATTACTTGATCCCAAAGGAATTTGTATTGTATAGTGATAATCATGCATTGCAATTTGTGACTCAACAAGAGAAGTTGAATCAGAAACATGCCAAATGGGTAGAGTATATGCAGAATTTCACATTTGTGATTAAGCACATTTCAGGTACTGCTAACAAAGTGGCTGATGCTTTGAGTAGGAAGTGTTTGTTGCTGCAGGAATTTCGAGTCAAAACCTTAGGTTTTGAGAATCTCATAAACATGTATGCAGGTGATGCAGATTTTTCAGAGGCGTATGAAGCAACTGAGAATCCAGTTCTCAGAGACAGAAGCCCATGGATAGATTATATGATCCAACAGGGATTGTTGTTCAGGGGCAATCAACTGTGTATTCCAAAATTCTCCATGAGGGAGAATCTGTTGAAAGAGAAGCACAGTGGAGGATTGGCAGGACATTTTGGCCATGAAAAAACATTCCAAAAGCTAAATGAGTCATATTTTTGGCTGGGGATGTGAGCGGATGTCAAGAGGTTCGTTGAAAGATGTCAAATTTGCCAGCATTCGAAGGGGAGAAAGCAGAATGCGGGTTTTTATCATCCATTTCCCATACCAGAGAGGTCGTGGGAGTCGATAAGCATGGATTTTGTATTGGGTTTGATGAGGACACAAAGAGGTGTTGATTCCATCTTTGTGGTGGTGGACAGGTTTTCTAAGATGGCACATTTTATCCCATGCCAGAAGACCAGCGATGCGACTCACATCGCAAATCTATTTTTCAAGGAGGTCATTGGACTTCATGGATTTCCGAAGAGCATAGTTTCGGACAGGGATACTAAATTCATAGGGCATTTTTGGAGGACCTTATGGAGGAAGCTTGGAACTAACTTGGCATTTAGTTCATCTTATCATCCACAGACGGATGGACAAACAGAAGTGGTCAACAGAAGTCTGGGAGACTTGCTGAGGAGCTTGGTGACAGAGCATCATAGCAACTGGGATATCATATTGGCACAGGATGAGTTTGCATACAATGATTCAGTGAATCGGACCACAGGGAAAAGTCCATTTCAGGTTGTATATGGAATGCAGCTGAGAGGAGTTTCTGAACTGAGGGATTCAGAACAGACTGTGACTAGCAGTGCTAGTGTAGAGGAATTCGCTGAGGCGATGAAAGAACTTCACAGCAGGGTGAAGCAACGACTGATAGATTCAAATCAAGAGTATAAGTGCAGAGCAGATCAGCATCGGAGACAACTTCAGTTTTAATTTGGTTATCTGGTTCTAGCACACTTAAGGAAGGAAAGGTTCCCAAGGGGAACATACAACAAATTGAAAATGAAGAAAATTGGACCATGCAGAGTCCTGAAGAAATTCGGAGAGAACGCTTATGAGATCGAGTTGCCAGATGGCATTGGGATATCTACGATATTCAATATCGTAGATTTATACCCGTATAGGGCTGGATAAGCAGAGACCGCAACTGAGAAACCAATCATCCAGTGGATGAAGCAGATGCCGATAGCCGAAAATCCACAGATGGAGTGCATATTGGACAAGAGAGTGGGTAAGAAGACTAGGAGAAAGGAATACTATGAGTATTTGGTCAAATGGAAGAATCACCTAGTTGAAGATGCCAGCTGGGAGACTGAAGCTGAAATACAGAAGCATGGGCATACCATGCAGGAGCTCATGGACAGGAGCCCATGAAAGTTTTCAAGCCGAGGAGTATGATGCAGGAGCATCGCCAGCAACATCAAGCGAGCAGCGCGGAGCGGAAGACAGGTGGACAAACCAACACACATTTTGAAAACACCTTGATATTGTTGCGCAAACATTAATGTTTGGATTTAATGAAGCGCACTTTGTATATTGTATTGGACCTTGAGAGGATATCTCTCGTCCTTTAGGTAGATATACGACATTTAATATAGTTAATGAAGTTAGATAGAAATTTAATTCTAGATTTGATAGCTAGAGTTCGAGAGGGAAAACGGATATAGACACCCTCCTTTGTACATTGAGACAGGGAGAATCATTCAGGAAGAGAGAGAAATCAGAGAAGTGTATGAAGAACACCCATGTACAGACAATTGAATTAATAGAAGAAAGCTTTGATTCAAATCCATGGTTTGTGTTATTTCTCTGTGTATTGATGTTATGCTCATGAATGTTTGCTTCCTGTTATACATTTGCTTTTATATGTTGTGTATGTGATTTCATGGTGAGGGTGAAGTCTGATGGGAAGAAGGAATTAGTTTCAATTGTTTCTCTATTTTGAACCAGAGAGTTCCTGCAAGGAGTGCAGTTGAATCGTCCACAAGGAGTGCATTGATAGAAGGGTTCAGATAGAGATAACTTTTGTTCTAAGTTCCCAGAAGCCCAGTTGAGTAGAGGAGCCGTGCAAGGGAGTGTCGCAGGTCTGCGCGCAGGGTGACGAGTTCGGTGGAAGAGCGTCTCGTCATTTCATAGATTTCATTTGGAAGGGATGGACGGTCGAAATCCTCCGAGGAGATTTCGTGAGGATCCGTGGATCGTTAGATCTCCCAGAGGTGCGAGAAAGTTACAGCGCAAGTGTGGAGAGGCTAAAAGTTCAGAACATCAGAGTCGTTGATCCGATTCCATGAGGGCCGTTGGATTGATCGCGAATTGCCTATCGAAGTTTCGCGAGGAAAGAGTCGGGGATTTGGTCACGGGAATCATGATATTGCGATAAGCGATACACCGACGACTTCATAAATAGTGTGGGCCACAGGAGTTGGTGACGTGGACAGGTAACGCAAGTCATTGGAATCTCGCCACGAGAAGTCCCGAATTTGGGCGTTAGGATTCGCGAAGTCTGAAGTCCCGATGGGGAGACGTGATCGTGGAAAAGGTCAACTCGCGAGCATATCGGAATTTCGGCACATCGGGACTCGGGAGTCGGAGAACGGAGTGTTTGGTGTCGCGAGAAGCGAAGTCGCGATAAAGCGAAGTCCCGATAGAAGAAAGGGGAAGTCAAAGTTGATTGACACATTGGGTCTCGAGGATTCGAGAGCCCAATGATCAACCAAAGACTCACGAAGCTGGGAGTTCCGATCCTCCGATAAGTCAAGGAAGGGGGATCGTGCGAAGAAAACTGTGGGTGCAGATCTCCCGATAGGGAAATAGAAGAACCTTGGATTTATTCGGGCCAAGGAGGAAGAAGGTCCTGAGGAAGCGGACGTGCCAGAGGGTATGGTTGCATCACCACATTAGTTTTCACTCGTATGAATTGAATACTAGTATTAAGTGGAGCAATTTTCGTAAAATATTTTCCATAAATCTTAAATCAAACCATATAGTTGGAAACTTTGAACTAAGAGCTACAACATTTGATAATCAAGGCAATATTGTTAGGATATTTAGACACTTAGGAGTTAATTAAGATCAACTTGGTCTAATGTGCCTTAGGTAAAAATGTGTTTCATTGGTAGCATTAGTATGCATTTGTAGTTAGGTGATTCGACAGTCACAATATGATATCGACATAGAGTGATCTGACAGTTCATATTCTCCTTGATCTTAACGGCTACATTGATCTATGGATTAACACACTATTGGTTCATCATCTCTATTTAAAGAGAATGGTAGGTCATTTTTCGATGATCGATTATGGGAAACTCTCATGTAAATATCTACCTGGATCGTGGTATATCCAGGTACTACACCTACAACAACTTCAATAGATGACTAGAAAAAGTTGGATCAGAAGGCAAAGAGGACAATCCAACTGTGCCTCTCAGATTCAGTACTACTAAATGTGTTAGAGGAAGCTACAACCAAGTATTATGGGAAAAGTTGGGGAAGTTGTATCAGTATAAGTCCCTAGTAAATATATTATTCCTGAGAAATAAATTGTATAACCCAAGGATGTGAGATGGAGACTCGGTGGCAGATCATTTGAACAGCTTCAATACTATGGTAGGTCAGTTAGTATCCATTGAGATTGAAATTTCAGATGAAAACAAATGTATCATTTTACTGTGTTCTTTACCATACTCCTAGGATAGTCTGGTTGTGTCCATAGGTAGTAATACAACTGCCTTGAAGTTTGATGAAGTAGTCTCATCCTTGTTGTCAGAGGAGATGAGATGGAAGAATATGGAAGGACGAAGCACATAACAATTATTTGCAGGAGGATGTTCCCATGAAAGAAATAGATCTAAATTCTCAAGTGGGAGATCTAAGTCTAAGGGTGGATATAAATCCCCTGGAAAGTTTGTAAAGGTATGTTGGAGATGTGGAAAAGAAGGGCACTACAAGAAGCAATGTAGATCAAAAGTTGAGAAAAATAAGGGATCTGAAGAATCTCCTTCTACCGAAGAAAAGACCTCCAAGGAAGAAGGAGGGGATGTGTACTTGGCTTCTTCAAGCACACAGGCATATCATGAGGCATGGTTGGTTGACTCTGGCGCGTCCTTTCATATGACTCCCCATAGGGAGTGGTTCTGCAAATATGAAAGTTGTGATGGAGGTAATGTTTTCTTGGGTGATGATTCGACAACCAGAATCATAGGACGAGGAAAATTCAAGTTGAGGCTCATAGATGGAAGGATTAGAACACTTCCTGATGTTCTCCACATCCTAGGTTTGGACAAAAATTTGATTTATGTAAGCAAAATGGACGATGCAGCGGTAAAAACAATATTTGAAAAGGAAACATGCAAGATGGTTCGAGGAGAAATGGTTTTGTTGAAGGGAGTTTGATTTGGATCTCTATATAAGATGCAAGGAAGCACTATTAGTGATGGGTGTAATAGTTCCATTGTTCCTGATATTGGAGTTGAAGAAGAAATAACTCCTACAGTCTGTGGAGAAAATTTTATATTGTGGCATCAAAGACTGGGGCATATCAAAGAGAAGGGTCTTTGATTACTACACGGTAAAGGTATGGTTGAAGGTATGTCTAACTGCTCTCTGGATTTTGATTTCTATGAACATTGTCTATATGGGAAGAAAAATCGGTAAGATTTCCCTCTAGTGCAAAGAGGGCAAAAGGAATTTTACAACTAGTTCACAATGATTTTTTTGGACTTGTGTCAGTCCCATCAATGGAAAAATATGTGTACTATGTCTCATTTATAGATGACTTCTCGAGGAATACTTGGATATATTTTCTCAGAAAGAAATCTAAAGTCTTTGACAGGTTTAAAGAGTTTAAGGCTCTTGTTGAGAATCAAACATAGAAAAGAATTAAGGTGTTGAGGATGGATAATGGTGGAGAGTTCCGCGAGAATGAATTTGAAGAATTCTGTAAGAAGTGTGGTATAGCAAGGAAGAATACTACTCCATATACACCTCAGTAGAATGGAGTTGCAAAAAGGATGAACAGGACGCTGATGGAAAAAGAAAGGTGCATGCTCAGTGGTGTCAGGTTAGGGAAAGAATTCTAGGCAGAGGCAGTGGGTACTACATGTTACCTGGTCAACAGATCTCCCTCATCAACATTGGATGACAATACTCCACAAGAGGTATAGATTGGTAAAGAACCTTCTCTCACACATCTCAAGGTATTTGGTTGTGATGCATATGTTAATGTTCCAAAGGAAAACATGAGTAAGCTAGAGAAGAAGGTCAAAAAGTGTATCTTTATTGGATATAAATATGGTCTCAAAGGTTATAAGATTTGGAACCCAAAAACTAAGAAGGTAGTGTAGATCTGAGATGTGGTATTTAGAGAAATGCAGGATATTGTTAAATAAGAAGACTTACGAAGTAAGGAAGAACCAGAGAAAATAGAGTTTGATTTAAAGAATGATGAGTCAGACTCTACAAAGAACATGAATAATAAGAAGAAGATCCTCATACTCCAGTATTGAGGAGATCGGTTCGAGAAAGAAGGCTATTGGAAAGGTATACTCCATTTAATTTTCATTCGAATTTTTCTTTGTATATTACTTATGATGATCCTAGAACTGTCACGGAAGCAGTGGATTTAGAGGATGGAAATCTCTGGAAAAGGGCCATCGACGAAGAAATGGAATATTTGGATAAGAATGAGGCTTGGTATCTAGTAGATTTTTCGACTGGAAGAAATCCCATTGGCAGTAAATGGGTATTTAAAAAGAAGTTGAATGCAGAAAGAAAAGTGGAGAAATACAAAGATAGGTTAGTAGCAAACGGTTATTCCCAGGTTGAGGGAATTGATTTTGGTGAGATTTTTTTTCTCTTGTTTCCAAGTTAACCTCCATAATATTTATGTTATCTGTTGTTGCTGCATTTGATTTCGAAGTAGAACAGATGGATGTGAAGACAACATTCCTACACAAGGATCTGGAAGAAGAAATCTAGATGAAGCAACCATAAGGTTATGTTGTGAAGGGAAAGAAGGAGATAATATGCAAGATGAAAAAGTCCCTGTATGGTTTAAAACAATCACCAAGGATGTGGTATCAAGAAATTGATACTTATATGTTGGGACTTGGCTTCACAAGAAGCAAAGAGGATCATTTGATTTATTTGGTCTTGTATGTGGATGACATGTTGTTGATAGGAAACAATAAGGAGACTATTCGGTATGTGAAAACTCAGTTGTCCTCTAAATTTGACATGAACGATCTCAGTGTTTCAAATTTCATTTTGGGAACGAAAATTAAAAGATATCGGAAAAAGAGGAAATTGTGGTTAAATCAGAGAAAATATATCGAGACAATATTACAGAGGTTTAATATGAAGGAATGTAAACTGATCAAGGTTCCTATTCCTGTTGGTGTAAAGTTATCTACGGATCCCAGGACACAAGTAGAGGAGGAGGACATGTCTCGTGTTCCACATGTGAGTGAAATTGGCATTTTGATGTACACAATGGTCTGTACTAGACCGGACATTGCACATGCAGTGGCAGTTTTGAGCAGGTATATGTGAAAACTGGGGAAGGAGCATTGGACAACAGTGAAAATGGCTTTCAGGTATTTGCGTGGAACTGCTAGATATGGATTGTGCTACCAAGGAAGACCGAGATTGGACAAAGTGGTGGATATACATGGTTTTGTGGATGCAAACTAGGCTGGAGATCTGGATTGTAGGAGATCTACAAGTGGGTATGTGTTTAACCTATTTGGAGGAGCAATAAGTTGGATGAAAAAAAACCAGGTTGTAGTGGCACTTTCAACTACAGAAGTGGAATACATGGTAGCCACTCATGCAAGTAAGGAATCAGTATGGTTACAAAGATTGTGTTCAGGTATTGGGTTGGTACGGGAAGATGTAAGGATAGATTGTGACAGTCAGAGTGCAATTTTTCTTGCGAAGAACCCGACTTATCATTCAAAGACAAATCATATGGATATTCAATATCACTTTGTGAGAGACATCATTGAAGAAAATAAAGTATTGTTTATGAAGGTGGACACTTTGAAGAATGTTGCAGATTCATTAACAAAATCTGTGAGCATTGGGAAGTTCTCTCGCTGTAGAGGATCCATGGGCTTTGTTGCCCTAGATTGTTGACTATGTAACCCTGTAACCCCCTGTATGCAAATAAAATAACAAGTGGGAGAATTTTGGGTATGTGTTATATTCTTTTCCAGGAGCGCAAGGGGATGAAGGCCCTTACGCAGGGGTTCGGGGACAACGCCCTGGAGAAAAAAAATTCTGCCTTGGGAAACATGTCACATATTTAGGTGGTGTTTTAGCACATGGTTTCTTTGTTGATGGTTTTCTATTTCCGGTTAAGGAATTAGGGTTCTTGACTAATCCAATTCATTGGGTCAGGGTTTTGGATGTCATTGGCTCCTATATGTATATTGTATTGTAAACAATGTATCACTATGAATGAATATAGAATATGTTGGTTTTCGTGGTTTGGGTTTCTAGGGGAAAAATCTCTATGTAATGTTTGGATTTGCCATTGTATCTTTTCTGTTCTTTTACTAAAAATCTGTTTGCAGTAAATATTGTACAAGGTTAAAATATACACTATCATCTTAGCATAAGCGCATGAAGGAATAGCTGGGAGAAAATTATGCAGGGAAATCTATTGTGTAGAATATACTACGCGCAAGATTATGGTGGCCAACGATTTCTAAGTATGCAAAGGAATGTTGTCAGGATTTTGATTTTTGTCAAAGGGTAGGAAATCCATCAAGGAGGGATGAAATTACATTAAGACCTCAGGTAACTCTTAAAGTGTTTGACAAATGGGTAATTGACTTGTAGGTCCAATTAACCCACCCGCTAGAAGATCAAGAGCAAGGTATATTATTACAATGACATAATACTTAACTATATGGGATGAAGCAACAACAGTAAAATATTGCAGCACAGAGACTGCAACGTACTTCTTGTTTGAACAGTACCATTTAGGCAATGATTGAAGAATTTGAGATGCACCATCAGAAGACAACTCCATACCATCCCCATGCAAATGGAACAGTGGAAGCATTTAATAGTATTTTGGAGAATGCCTTAACCAAAATTTGCAATGTGAACATGGATGATTGGGATTTGAAGATACCAACAGTATTATGGGATTATAAAACTACATGCAAGAAACTCACAGGGAATATGACTTTCATATTAGTGTATGGTGAGGAAGTCATAGCCCTTTGGAATATTTGATACCTAGTCTGTGCATTGAAACCATTACAAACATGACAGAAAGAGGTGCATCTCAAGAAATATTTTCTCAACTTATGGAATTAGGAGAAGAAGGGATTATGGTTGGTTTCCATCAGGAGGTAAATAAAGAAAATGATAAAGCTTCGCATGATAGAAATATCAAGAAGAAGAAATTTAAGGAAGGATATATTATTCTCCTCTATGACAGTAAATACTTACATCACCCAGGGAAATTCAGGATGCATTGGCTATGGCCATATTGGATAAAGTCTATCATAGGTGGAGGTATTATGCAGCTGCGTGATTTTACAGGAAAAGATATGCAAGGATTGGTGAATGGTAGTCGACTGAAACTATATAGGGACAATTGACCCAGTAACCCTCAGAAGTTGCGGCGCATAAAAATACAATTTTACATAGTGTATATAGAAAAAAATAAAAAAGAAAGAAAAAAATTGGAAAAAGAAGAAAAATACAAAAATATGAAGTAGATGGATAAGTGTTTTGCATGCAATTAGATGATTCAACATGCAGAAGAAATCAATTGGTATGAAAGAAAAATAATATATTGCACACTAGAGAAAGGTTACCAGGAAGAAAAAGTAGCACGCCAGTACACAGAGGAGTCGGAAAAGGGAAAAAGGCTATGGTCAAAAAAGTACAGCGCGATAGAGCACTTATGGAATGACTATAAAAGAGGAAAACGTGAAGACAAAGACTCATTGTGACTTGGTGAAAATGAGAGATAAGAAGTGAAAACTCAGTACGAGATGGTATTTTCGAAGTATTCAATGAATATTCAGAGCAACTTTTCAAGATCTAGCAAAATGGTGCCACTGAAGGCCAGATCTCCCAGTCGAACTGCAAGAAAAAAACACATTGCTACGAGGTCACCACATGGTACAGCTAAAATAGAGCTAATAAAGGGCTTAGTGTCTTCCCATGAGGGCCATGCTTAAAGATACGCCATAAGGGGACCACTTTGGAGACTTATTCAAATACACCCATCACTTCTAGAGGCTTCTGGACTTCTTCTAGGGTTGACATCAATGAAAACCAATTTTCCAACACTTAGCCCCTCATTACTTTGTCTATGTCGACCTACAACGGTGTTATTTTTATTTATCATTATGGTTTACAAATTTTCCATATCACATTGCTTGGCCCATGGCCATGTCTTTTTAAAATATATACATCACTAAGTTGGGGGTAAAATGGGGATGTTACAATAGAGAGAGTTAAGAAAGAGAATTGTCAAGATTCAAGGGAGAGAAAATGAGGAAAATATGTGGCCTATTTATACACATATATCCTTTATCGAGCAGTGCCAATGTGATCCATAAATCGAGGGTACAAATCATTCCTTACAAGAGTCTAACTATGGGTGTTGATTTTGTAACGACATGTAAAATGAAGCAAGTTGTGCATGTTATTAAGAGAAAAATAATTCCTCTTTACTGTATGAAAAATGGAAGTTAACATAAATATAACAGACAAATACAATATGAAAATATTTCTTACAATACGCATAAAAGGAGCAATAAGGAATTATCATTGACCAGACTTAATAAAAAGGAATTAACACACATGCCAAATATGTGAATCCACCATTTGGTATTTCTCTAGCCTACTTTGGCATTATTGGTCTCCTTCACATCCAAATATTGTGCAATTTACTTAGAAAAAAGTGATCAATTATGGTATGAGGCAAAGGAAAATGCCATGGACAACCTCCAAATGGTTTGCGGGTAATTAAATAAGGCATAGAGGCTAGGTTAGGGACAAAAAATTCATTTATTAAAACCATAAGAACGACACTACAAAGAAGAGACTTCAAAGCTTAAGAATTCACAATAATAGTGTGTAGGGATTCTTGTGGTTGACCTATAGTGAGCATCTGGTGTGTATAGCTAATATAAAGTGAAAATTCCATACACTACAATGTGCTCCTTAATCATTCATGGCTTAAAAGGTATAAGAAAATTTCTACAAAGAGTTGATTCATCCATCATTCACTTGAAAGGATACCTACAAAACAATGTAGTCATGTTAGATGGATGGAAATATCCCAATAAATTTATTTTACTCAATCTAGGAAGATCAAGGAATCATACTAATAATTATGGAAGGACATGACTATCTACTCCCGATGTAATTTTGAAGGTCCATTAGGGGATAATATCCATTTATCCCTCTATAGAGAGATAAGTAGAAATACATGAAAGCCATTATTGGACATTGTTAGAAAATATTGTCGTTGAACATATGAAAATAATTATAAATCCTTACTTTTAATGAACATATGAGAACTATTTCATAGAAAGACAATGTGAATTAATGTGTAATATAAAGTTGTCAATAATACAATATGCACATAAGAAATTTATTAGACATGGAAAGAGAGGAAGACATTAAGTTTTTATAATTTTTTATAAATTTATATTTTTTAATATCATTTTATTATATGCATATATATTAATATTTTTAAGAAAATATTTTTATTTTATTGTATTAAAATTAATTATTAAAATATATATTTTTTATCTTATTAAAATTAATTATTAAAATATTAAAAAAAGTAAAAAAAATATGTTTTAGTTAAATTGTTTTGTGTTTTGGTTTTTTTATATATTTTAATTTAATTTTGGTTTAAATTTGACAATAAATTATTGGATCTGCAGATTTGAGTGATTAATTTTGTATATTTTGAATGATCCAGGGTTCTTTTGCAATTAGCTGAATTAGTTTGTGTATTTTAAAATGCAATTTAAATAACAAAAAATTGTGATCTCTTACAGATTTATGTACTAGGATTCCAAAAAAAAGAAAAAACAGTTAAACAACACCATCAATAAACTGTAAAAGAACAAAACAAGACTAAACTGAATAGAATTAGTGAAAGTGAAAGATGAACTTAAATAAAAATTCCATTAAAATATCATTTGTATATTTTTCTCAGAAAAGATAAGAGTATAAATTATATTTGAAAAACATAATAACAATAGGAGAATGGTCTTTGATACCAGATTTGATCATAATATCTATCAATCAAGCGAGAGAAATTACAAATATGGTTTGCTATCAATCAAACCAGATAAGTGCCACATATCAGATCACAAGTTCTCTAAGTTGAAAAAACATTTCTACTTGCTTATAAAAACCACATCCCCCTCTGTGGGATGAGTTTGTTCTTCATGGCATGAGACTTGGAACTGACATCATTTGAGTCTCCATTGGTCTAGAATATCTAGAATCTCTCCCAAGCATCTTCCAAGAATCTATATAAAGAAGAAAAATATTGAACATGAGGAGGAAGAATCTCTTATAGATCTATGTTGTCAAAATTCATAGGTGCTTCTCCATCTACATTAGTTGCAGTCATGTTTCCTAGCTTGGTTGAAGAGTTGAGGAGGATTAAGGAGAAAGGGGTAAAGAGGAGTGCATATACACTAAGATATAATTATATTGATGTACTTCCGTTATTCTAATTAATAGATCATTGGTTTTCCCCTATGAATGTTTGTATTTCATGCATGAATGTTTAGATCTGATTTATTTCATCATACATCAGGTCATATCCAAGCTAGATCTAGGATTATAACATTCAAAAGAGAAGTGTGAAGGAATTTTTTTCCTCTTTTGTGCAGGGAGGTGGCAAGGAGCATGTTGTAGAGACTAGAGCTGGAACTTCAAGACTACAACAACTAGGACATACAAAGGAAAACCTTCAGGAAAAGGTATGCCATTCCACTATTTATTAGTTTAATTATGAATCAAACTGTTTGAGTCTAAAGAAAATCCATAGGAGTCTAGCCCATTGTCTGTCTAAGATTAGTAGACAAATCCTAGGTAGATCTTACTATCCACCTATGATATATTCTCCATAACAGAATTGCCAAATCCACTAGGAAAGAATGTTTGATTCTTCTCTAGTTCAGAATCCCTTGCCTATTATCCTTTGTTTTAATGTGGTTGTTTTCTTCTATGGTACTCCCATAGAGGTTAAATCCATCAAATCTAACATATCTGAGTCAAATCTCTTTTTTTTCTCAAATTTTTGCAGGGTGTCACTTGTTGCACTACTAGTGACAAGCAACTAGTCGCTTGTTGTAGGTCATTAGATGTGACACCCCCTGTAAAATTTGAAAATTATAAAGTTGTCAGATTTCTTTTGTTGCATCTGGTTTGTCTGATCTCATTTATTTTTTATTGGTTTGCACCTTTGGATCTTGTCTTTGGTTGAGTCCTTTCTCACACATTGTGTCTTCAATTTCGGTTTGAAGTGTGGTTTTGTGGATTGGTTGGATTCATTGTTTACACTTGTTTACTGTCTAGTAATCCATTGAAGTTGGGAAGTGCACCCAACATATTTGATTAGATCTAGTTGTGTCCTATATGAATTGTATTTGGTTTTTTTACCTTTTAGTGATTGGTGTCAATTATTAGATCTACATCCATAGTAATTTCTGGGTTGAGATTCTTGTAGAGACATTGGAGTGTGTTTTTCATCATCACTACCAATTTCCTACATCCCTTTACTTGTTGATTTGTTGGTTTTTCATTTGCAGATTATGTTCATGTTTAGATTAAGGAACGTTTTGCATAATTTTTGGAAAAATAAACAAAAATACTTTACATGCTTACAAGATTTTGAAGCATTAAAGAGAAAGTGCATTATCAGAGTGTTTCGTTTGAGATCTTGTTAAAATTTTGGTTTTGATTTGTCTTGCATGGTTGATTGGGGTTTGAGAGGTTACATTGTAAATTTTACAAAGAAAAATATATGTTTTCCCTCCCGTAGATAGAGTTCATTGAATTGAAGAAGTGCATTAGCATTTTTTCATTGCTTTGGTTGGGTTAAGAGTCACAACATCACTAAAGTTTCATCCATTTTTCCTTTGACACAAAAACAACCATATGAAAAGAATTTATAAATTAAAATCAATTAGACTCTTTTCTTTAATAGAAAACCAATACCAGATAGGTTCTGGGCCTTGGAATAGGATTGGAGAGAGAAATCTTCAAGGCCACCAAAATAAAACTTAAAAGTGATTAACAAGTGTAAAATCCATTCTTGCAACCAGTGCGTCAAGAAGCTCCTCTAACACATGATTCAAGCATAAGGTCACATTGGGCGCAAGTAGGGAGATTGCCCCTCTTTGTTTGTTTTAGTGTTTTTGGCATCGCTTTGATTACTATGTATATGTTGGTTTCGTTGGTGCCATGCCTCTGTGTGAGGTAACACCTTCGAAGCTCTGAGCTTAGATACCCTAATCTTATATGTGGTTGGACCTACAACTGTTCATCTATTCATTGATTGTGAGGTGGTATCCTTAGTGACCATTCCTAGGTGTCTACATAGGTGATTGCAGGTGGGACATTCCTATAGTACTGATTGTTACCACCAAAAGTCACTCATGGATTGCGGCAGGAGTAAGCCTGATAGCCATCAGTTTTATATGTCGCGAAAATAAATGGGGGTGGTCGAATGGATGTAGATCCAGGAGAATATAATTTTAACTCAGAAAACTGGGCCAGACATGCATGAGCAGGAGAGGTCCTGATCTAAATTCCGTCAGTAAGTTGAATTTAAGGTGAGCAGATGGAAGACTTGGTGAGAGGATGAACGAGACTACTATGGGCATCCTTCCTTCCAGCAGCTCGAGGAAGAAAAACAAGACACTAAAATATGTCGAATTGACACAACTACAACAACACAATGATGGCTCGACTGGATCTTCCAATTCCGAGCATCACAAACTGCTATAACAGCTTGACTAGATCCTCCAATTCCAAGCTATTCAGTGTGAGAGGGAAATGTAACACAGGAGATGACTAAAATTGGTGTAAACATTGCATTGATCAACCATACATCATCCTACAACATCTCAACCCTTGACTAGATCCTCCAATTCCGAGTGTCTTAATACATAGTTTACAGAGAGATGGAAAGAAGATGACTTTCATTAAATAGGATGTCTCAAATGCTAATACATAACAAAAATAACAAAAATGGTAAAAATGCCTCTAAATACTTGGAGCTGGATCTACCGCCGAAGGCACGATCATATCATGAGTTCAATGCTTCATGTAGGCGAGTTTCCCTGTCAGGTTGTGCATGCAAATGCCGGTCAGACTGCCCATGCAGTCGTCTTTCAGACACAATATTTTTCAGGCTGGACTGACAATCACCTTCTGTGCTTTGTCTCCTTGTGACCTTATATTTATGGAAGGGGACAATGTTCAACCACTGTCAACCACCTTAATACTTGCTTTCTCGAGATTAGGTAAGGCTCATTCAACTCTACTCTTGGAAAATGTGGTGGCCTTTCCTTGGCCCATGCTTCTTCACTGGACTGCTATGAGGGGGCCTGACCTGCGAATGTGGACGAGGATCTGACAGGGAGGCCGATGGCACCAACAAATGTGAAGGTGAGACAAGGGGTGCTGAGGTGGAAGCACTAGGTTATGGAGACACAGGGGTTGTGACACCAGATGAGAAGTGCCATGGGAAAATGGATAGGAAACATGCGGAAGTGGCATGGAGCCTGGTGGTACAGGTGTCGGGAGATAAGACGAACGAAGGAAAAGGGGACATGACACCTAAGAGAGTAGAGGATACGTGTGTGGTGGTGAAAAGTAGGAGGGAAGTGGGAGATGTGACAGGGGAATAGGAGAGGCAGAGTGGGGGACACATCTTAATAGGAGGCGAAGGTGGTAAGAGGAGGAGGAAACAGTAAGGGGTTTTAGGGGGGCCGACATGAAACTATCCATATCAGACCCCCCCCGTCATTAAAGGCATAATGACAAGGGGGGTCCAGAATGAAACCCCAGCCGTCAATCTGGGTGCTTAAATCTTGGTTGTTGAAACTTGTGCGCCCTCATATCGGACCCCCCCCCATTAAAGGCAGAACAGCGGGGGGGGGTGTTGAAACTTGTAGGCGCTTCGAGATCGGGGACTCCCCCCATTAAAGGCGTGCACGCTGGGGTCCAAATCAGACTCGGGGCCCCAGATCTCATGCAAATCTCATCCTGGTCGGCCAGATCTAGGCACTTCTTAAACCATATGCGCTAGATCACTAAGACTTAGGAAAAGTGGGTTTTTGACCCACTTCTTGCCCTCTTTTTGCCAAAGGGATGCACTTCATAGGGGGAAAACCCCTCTACATGTTTTTTTTTATAACATTAGGCTCCATGGGGGATGGCATGCCCCCTGTGGGCTGCCAAGAACTCTTTTTTCATATTCAGTGCCTTGTTGTTGGGCTATGAAGTCCCTTATTAAAACCAAAAACAGTCAGAAAACACTATTTACAACAACAAAAGAGCCACTTAGAGCTCAAACAAAACATTTCTTCAGGAAATGCCCATTCACTGGGCCATTAAAAACTTCTTCGCCCTCTGAATTCTACAACCTGTAGGTGTTGTTCAAGAATACTTCATAGATATTGAAGGGCCCAATCTAGAGGGCGATGAACTTGTTGTGTTTTCCTCTGTCTTGCCTAGGTGCATCCCACTTAAGCACTAGATCTCCCATCTTGAATTCCTTTTTTATGACCTTCCTATCAAAGGCCTGTTTGATCTTCTGCTAATGATCGTTGGCTCTGTCCATTACCTGCTCTCTGGTCTGTTGCACTTCCACCAGTTGATGAATTCTTCTAACCATATTGTCTGGCTCCCCTTCACAATCCTGAAAACATTTTGCTACAGGTAAATCCAACTAAGAAGGAAAAACAACTTTAGTCCCATAAACAAGTTGGAAAGGGGATATGCCTAGGGACCTCTTCGGTGTCACTCAATCATCCCATAGAGAGAATTTCAGCTTTGCAGTAGTTTGATGATCCCTAGTATTCTCTTGTTAGAGGACTCTGCTAAACCATTGCCCTGTGGATAATATGGGGTAGAGTGAATCAATCTAATCCCAAATTGATCACAGAATCAGATCAATCGTTCGGCCTTGAAAGATGTTTCATTATCAGTAACAATCTTTCTTGGGCAGCCGAATCTTATGATGATGTCCTCCAGGAATCCATGATTACTTTATGAGAATCACTTCTGGTGGGGATAGCTTTGATCCACTTAGTAAAGTAATCTGTGGAAGTTAGGATCCACCTGTGTTGACCACTTGAAGCAGGATGAATTTACCCAATGAAGTTCAATCCCCATTTTTGAAAGGGCCCTGAAGCTACTACAGGCTTTAGTGGTAGGGATTTGAGTTGCTTCTTTCCTGAAATTTTTTGGCACTTGATGCAGGATTTGATCTTTCTGTAGACATTAGTGAATAAAGTGCGCCATAAATACCCAGCCCTGAGAATTTTGTAGGATATTTTTTTCCAGAAGTGATTCCCTCCACACAGGTTGTCATGAAAATCCAACATAACCCTTTGGGCCTCCTGTGGGTCCAGACATCTCAAAAGCACCCCTAGGGGGTCTTTCCAATATAAAATTTGATTAACAAGGTAGTATCTAGTTACTTTGAGCTTTAGATCTCTTGCCTTGTTCCTATGCAAGACATCAGGTGGTTGTAACTATTATAGAAAATATATGACATCCTTTTACCAAGGACATCCTGTTAATGGGGGGTATGCCCGAACATTTGTATCAAATAGTTCGGCCTGCTGATCTTCTGAGAATTTTTCGGCAAAGTTTACCCACAAGGCTCTGCAATTGGCTTCAACCAACAACTTGGCCAAGAATTGACCTTTGATCAATTTGGTGGGATTCATCTGTAGGTCAAATTCAAGGATCTTGGCGATCCATCTGCTCCTCCTTCCATCTATGTCTGGTTGAATGAGGATCTCCTTCACAATAGATGAAGGGACATATGCAATGATTTTTTAATGAAAGACATAGACTCTGAAAGATTTGAGAGATTTCACCAAGGCATAAGTCTTCTTCTCCATAATTTCATATTTGATCTCTACATCTCTCAATGCCCGACTAAATAAAGAAATGGGTTGCTCCAAAACCTCATCATTTTTCTTCAATAAGACAGTTGCAACAATATCAAATGAAGCAAAAGAGAAAATAAGGAAATCATTTGAGTAATCAGGACTGATAAGCACAAGAGCTTCAGTCAAGGCTTTCTTTATCTGATAAAAGGAATTCCGGGACTCAACAGTCCATTTAACTTCATTTCCTTTCCTCAACATAGTTGTTATAAGATTTACCATCTCAACAAAGTTGGAAACAAACCTCCTTAGAAAATTATTTTTTCCTGGGAAAGCTTGGACTTATTTTCTGGATCTTGGGAGTGATAGGGTTTGGATTTCTTTGACTCTACTGGGATCAATCATGATCCCTTCAGCTGATACTATGTGTCCCAACAACTTTACCTCCTTCATGGAAAACATAGACTTCTTGGGATTTAAGGAGAGGCCAAATTTCCTGCATTTCAGGAAAACCCTTTTTAAATGTTCACAGTGCTCTCTATCAGACTTGGAGAAGACTGTGATATCATCCAGATAGATGACCATGAACTTGCCCCTTTCTCCAATGAAAGTGATATCCATGGCTCGATGAAATTTTTCCCCTACATTCATCAAACCAAAGGGCATTTTGGCATACATGAATGTACCCCAAGGAGTGGTGAATGCTATCTTTTCTCTGTCCTCTGGTAGGACAAAAATATGATTATATCTAGAGAATCCATGAATCATGAAAATCTTGGATGCTCCTATTACCCTTTGCAATAAATGTTCCATCTTGGGCAAGGGGTAATTGTCCTTCTTTGAGCTTCTGTTCAAGTTTATGAAATCAACACAAATTCTGATTTCCCCACTCTTATTCCTCACTGGGACCAAGTTGTCCACCCACTCTGAATACCTCAAAGGCACAATGATCTGGGCATCCAGCAGCTTCTTTACCTCTTTCTCCATGATAGTCAACAACATATGATTGATTTGTCTTAACTTCTGCCTAAATGGTTTGGCCTCTTCCTTCAGTGGGATCTTATGCTCAATGACAGTTGTGTCATATGTTATGAGATCTTTGTATGTCCAGGCGAACACATCAACAAACTACTTTAAAATCTCAAAAATTCTGAACCTCTATTCTCTTGTCAGGCTGCTTGACAATTTGATGAGCTTTGGCTTTGTCTCTATGGAAATATTGCATTCAGATATGTTGGTCTCATCGATCGGCCCTTTAGCTTTCACCGGTACATCATTATCGTCAAAAATCCTCTCCAAAGGGACTAGTCCCTTTGGAATGTGATTGTTGGGTAACTGCACAATGCTGTGATTAGCAATTTTCTTTAAAAATACATCATCATGTGAGCTACTTTGAGGTTCATGGTCTTGGTATATATGTAATGCATAAAATTCATCAATAGTCTCCAAGAACCTCTTGATTTCAATATCATCCTCAAATACCTTCCAATTCTTGGAATTGTCTGGTATAGAGGGTATGTATTTTACTTCTATATCGTACCTAAGCTTGGGTGGTAGGGGTGCTTTGAAATTTTTTACTGAAGAGGCTACAAAATCGGCCACTGTATTATCTTCTCTAGGAATGAATGAAATGTTAAAAGCCAAGAAGAAATTGTCTATCAAATGCCACACTTCATTCCTATAAGATCTCAGCCTCGGATTCTTAGCTTGGTAGATATTTTTGAATTTCTTTACAACCAACTCGACATCTCCAAAAACAAACACTTCTTTGATTCCCATGTCCTTTGCAGCCCTCAAACCCAACATAAGAGCTTCATACTCTGCCACATTATTAGTAGTATCAAATTCTAATTTGAAGGACAGGGGTATGGTCTCTTGAGTTGGTGAGATAAACACCATTCTAGCACCAACACCTTCCTTGGTAGAGGCTCCATCGAAAAAAAAATTCCAAACAAATGTGGTGGGGGAAAATCCATGAGAGGCAGTGGGTTGTTCTCTAAGTTTTGGAGGAGGCTCAAGAGCATCAATGAGTTGTATTAAACTGGACCCCAATTCAGTGTCAAGGGAAAATATAGGATGGTTGGTGGGGTTGTTTTCATCACTGATGATATAGGCCAATTGAGCTTCTCTGTGCAACCTTCTATGTTCCCCCCCAAACACTGGAATAATAGCATAGGTGAGGTCCATTTGCAGGGTTCTCCCAAGTCTTTTAATCCAAGATCTTGACAACAACATGACAAACTTGGGGGGAACATCAACCACTACAATGTCCATGACCACACTCTTCATGGGCAGCTGGAACAAAGTCACCACCAGATCTTTGATGACTCCTAGACATTGGACTCTTCTAGAATCAAAAGAATACAAGTCATGGTAAGATTTTGTGACCTCCAGCCCAAGTTCTTCCATGAAATTTTTAGGCATGAGATTATGGGAGCTTGGAGGCCCCTGAATCCATCAAACAGTTGTGCAACACCTTGTCATGTATGTTTAGGGATGTGTAGAAGGGAGGGGATGAATCATCTCTAACTTCCACCATATGACCTAGTATTATTACAGGCTTTTCATATTGCAAGTTGATTGAGTCTATGGGACGGTATGAGGGTTTAGACTGCAATAGCTTGGAGAGGCTCTTTTTGAAATCTTCATGTTTGACTAGTTCAAAGAGAAGCACAGGGATTCTAATTTTCTGAATTTCATGCTCAAAATTAAAAGAGGAGGGGGGCTTTGGGATTTCTTTTACTTCAAGAATAGAGGCTTTGACCATTGGAGGAGGGGTTTGTGTCTTCTTAACTTTGTCACTATTTTCCATATCTCTGGTAGTCTTCCCTACTCCGGTAGGCTGCTCAGGAACATCAGGTGTTCATGTCTTCTTCTTGGATATGAGGTTGTATCTATTTTGGTTGCTGCTATCCTTGTCTCCCTTTCTCAGCTCATTGAGCTCATTGTTCATGAGAGACTCCTCGTATGATGATTGAGTCAAATGAGGAAAAGGGGGGGTGTCTCCAAAACAATGGATCTTATGATCCAACTCATCTATTTCCTCTCCTTCCTCACCAAAAAACAGGTTGTTCTGAAGAGGAGTCTGGATTTTTTTATCGTCTCTGTCTCTATTCATGGGCTCTCTTGGGAAAATTTGAGGAACATTATTATTCGGCCTCCTGGAGATACCTCTCTTATCAATGTTTTGGGGAGTTTTGTATGTCTGCTTCCCCTCAAATTTCATCTTCTCCATCTCTGTAGAAATAGATTTTACCATCTTGGTCAATTCATCCACTTGAGGGTGAGGGACAGAGGAACCAGAGGTTGAGGCCTTTGATCTTCCCTTTCATCTGTTTTTAACAACCTTATTTCTGATCCTATCAACTGCCAACACATTAGATTCTACTTCTATGGCCACATCTTGCATTTGATCTAGGGAGGTAACTCTTCTCTCTCTCAACAGGAGGCATAAGTTAGGGTCAAATGCATTAGAATAAGAGATTTTAGCAGAGGCATCTGTGGGCTTGATCTCAGTAGGGATCTTATTGTACGTTTTATTGAATATTTTGGAGAAGTTAGAGACAGATTGTCCTTCCTTTTTCTTCAAGGACCCAAACTATGTCATGTAATACATGAAATATTTTTTATCTCCCCACTGTCTCAAGAAGGCATTATCTAGAGCTTCAATCCCAACAATAGATCCAGGGGTCATTCCCCTAAACCATTTCCTAACCTCACCATCAAGGCTCTGGATGAATACTCTCATCCAGACATCTTCATTTTCAATGTTCAGGTTGTCTGTATAACTGTAGAAGGAAGCAAGGTGCTCTTCAATAGTTATGTCCTCCTCTCTAGTGAATTTAGGAATATACGTCAAGTAATCTCTAGAAGGCAAAGGATTCATGGGATGAGGTAGGATGAAGGGGACATACCTGGCAGCCACTATGGCATCCATTCTGTTTACAAGGGAATTAACACCTACTATATGGATAAGAGGTCGAGGAGAATGGGTTCGACCAGAAGAAACTGGAACTGAGCTTACATGAGGAAAGGGAAACCATAGGGAATTTGGAGAATGAGCTTCAGGGCTTAAAGGGACTGAAGTTTCCCTTTCTTCAGTAACAGTAGTAATATGAGGAGGGGTGGTAAAACCTGAGGTAGGAAAATCTTCTGAGGTGATAGGTCTGAACCAGGGTACAACCTTAGGATAAAGTGGAGTGACAAGGATTTCTCCCTCCAATCCAATACCAGGAGGAGAAAACTCAGCAGGAACACTCCTAAACTTCATACTTCGGGAAACTCCAAAAGAAGGAAATAAAACAGAATGAGATGCAGGGGTTGGAGTTCTTATAGGATAATGAAAATCATCAGAACTACCTAGTTTAGCAGTAGAAGTGCCTCCTCCAAATTCCTTTCCCTTTCTGATAATATTCTCTGGGTCAGCTTCAGGTGTCTCTAAAGGCAACTATGGAGTAGACCTTGCATGTCTACCTCTAGAATCCACGGTTGAAACAGTGAATTCGCCTGTGGGTTTGCATCAATGAATTCACCATAGTGGAGTTTCCAGATGCACAGTAGCAATCTTGGAGGGCTCTGATGCCTAATGCACCTTCAGAATCAGAGGCTCAATGTCGTTCAATCCCAGGGAAAATCTTCAACTTCGTCCCCAACAACAGCGCCAGAAATGTTAGCACCAGAATTCGTTCTTAGACTGCGACAAGAGTAAGCCTGATACCCATCAGTTTTATATGTCATGAAAATAAATGGGGGTGGTTGAATGGATGCAGACCCAGGATAATATCGTTTTAACTCAGAAAACTGGGTCAAACATGCACGAGCAGGAGAGGTCATGATCTAACTTATGTCAGTAAGTTGAATTTAAGGTGAGAAGATGGACGACTTGGTGAGAGGATGAACGTGAATACTATGGGCATCTGGCCTTCCAACATCCCCGGGAAGAAAAATAGGACACTGAAATATGTCAAACTTTCACAGGTACAACAACACAGTGATGGCTCGGTTGGATCTTCCAATTCCGAGCATCGCAATACTTCTATAAGAGCTTGAATGGATCCTCCAATTCCAAGATATTTATTGTGAGAGGGAAAGGTAACACAAGAGCTAACTAAAACTGGTGTAAACATTGTAGTGATCAACCATACATCATCCTACAACATCTCAACCCTCGACTGGATACTCCAATTTCGAGTGTCTTAATACATAATTTACAGAGAGATGGCAAGAAGCTGAATTTCATTAAACAGGATGTCTCAAATGCTAATACATAACCGGGAAAACCAATGCTTCATCAAAACTTTACAATGCGGGAGCCTAGGTCAACCATCGATGACACTAACAAAAATGGAAAAATTGCCTCTAAATACTTGGAGCTGGCTCGACCGCCGAAGGCATGATCATATCATGGGTTCAATGCTTCGTGTAGGCGAGTTTCCCTATCAGGCTGTGCATGCAGACGTTAGTTAGACTACCCATGCAGTTGGCTGTCAGATGCAATCTTTGTCAAGATGGATTGACAATCACCTTCTTCGCTTTGTCTCCTTCTGACCTTCTATTTATGGAAGGGGACGACGTTCAATCACTGTCAACCACCTTAATAATTGCTTTCTCGGGATTAGGTAAGTCCCAGTGAAATCTTCTCTTGGACAATGTGGTGGCCTTTCCTTGGCCACTGCTTCTTCACTGGATTTCTACGAGGGAGCCCAGCCTGGGACCGTGGATGAGGATTTGACAGGGAGGCCAATGGTGCCAACAAATGTGAAGGTGAGACGAGGGGTGCTGAGGTGGAAGCACCAGGAGACAGAGACACGGGGGCTGTGACACCAGACGATAAGTGCCACAGGAAAATGGATAGGACACAGGTGGAAGTGGCATGGAACCTTGGGGTACAGGTGTCGGGAGATAAGAGGGATGAAGGAAAAGGGGACATGACACCTAGGAGAGTAGAGGACAGGTGTGTGGTGGTGAAAGGTAGGAGGGAAGTGGGAGATGTGATAGGGGAATAGGAGAGGTGGAGTGGGGGACACTTATCACCAAGAGGTGAAGGCGGTAAGTGGAGGAGGAAGCAGTAAGAGGTTTTAGCGAGGCTCACATGAAACTACCCATATTGGACCGCCCCCCCCCCCTCATTAAAGGAAGAATGAAAAGGGGGGTCTAGAATGAAACCTCAGTCATCGATCTGGGTGCTTAAATCCCAGTCGTTGAAACTTGCACGCCCTCATATCAGACCCCCCCCATTAAAGGCAGAACGACGGGGGGGTTTGGAATCAGACCTCGTCTGTAGATCTGGGTGCACAAATCTTGGCTGCCCAGATCAAGTCACTTCTTAAACCATATGCGCTAGATCACTAAGACTTAGGAAAAGTGGGTTTTTGACCCACTTCTTGCCCTCTTTTTTCCAAAAGGGGGCACTTCATATGGAAAACACCCCTCTACATGTTTTTGTGATAACACTGACGAGTGCCTAAATTAGCATACTTTCATCACTCATCTAGTACCTTTTTCCTTACCATTTTCCACTAATCATTTCCTTTTGACACCTTTCTTATCTAGTTTTATCACATTTTTCATTAAGATATGAATCTTTCCCCATATGCCATTTTTATATTATTATTAAATAGTTCTTAAGGAACTTGTTACATTCATGCACTAACATTGTTATACATGAGAAATTAAAATGGATTCCTTGCAATAGTTGTAGCTCCTTAGAGTAGCTACAACTCCTTACAGTGGATGCAATTCCTCTCTGTTATTGCGAATCCAAGCATAATACAACTACTGCAACTCTAATTGCACTCTCCATTGATGCAACTCCATGTATGACACCATTGTTGTAATTCCAAATATGACACCATTGCTACAATTCTGAGTAAAACACCATTGTTACAACTCTGAGTACAAATTATACCAACAAAACAATCAATGATACAATCAATAACTAGAGAATTCTCCTCACATAGGAAAGAGATAGGAGGTAAGTGAATGTTGGGTGTTGTGTCATTCTTTTCAGTCCACGCTTGTGTCTGTACCGACCTTATTAATGCTAGCGATTTTTAGAACTAGGGTTCATCCAAAGTGTGTCCAACAAAACCCCCTAAGCACCGACATATCAATCCTCAGCCAAGGCCGAGGAAGGTCTCACCCGATATGTAAAGAGGATCACAAATACCATAAGTTATTGTGTCAGGGATGGAGGATTAAACATTTGAAACACTAATTTTATTGGTATCCATGGAAATCATATATGACAAACTATTTTTTAGGACTAAGAATTAAAACAATACACACATATATTCAACTTATTGATAATAGACACATAATAGAACAAAACTACCATATCTTTATTATTGGGAGCACTTCCAGCACATAGAGAAATACAGTGCATTGAAAAGTTTCTTAAGACAATCATACAATTTCATATCATTACTATGTGACACAATGGGAATAAAATAGAATGTGCCATGTGCCTTGCCTTAGGATTTGGATAGAGTAAATACACAAGACTATATTCAAAGCATCACAATATTACAATAGGCTCAGAGTGATCTCGAGACTGATATCCAATTGAATTTTTCACACACTAACTAGCTAACACTTGTTCTGAGACTAGAGCTCCTTTTTATATCTTTCACTACTGGGGAGCGTTGTCTCTTTTTTCTCTTCTCCACTCTCTTGTCTAATCCAACTACCTTGCACACTTCTGGTGCCTTCCAATGCTCCATGTGGACTCTCTGCATCAGGGGCGATCTTAACTTCCTAGCCAACTCATTTTATAGATGCCACACATCTTCATATACTGCGGGCACTGATCATTCCAAGCGATTTACCAATGATTATTTTCTTGATCCTAGTGGGTATATTCATGGTTTCCAAGGTAACTCACAAAACTTGGATTGACATGAAATTGGTAGTATTTATGTGCACTTTATTGAATTCATTGCACATTTCATACAGGATTCCATCTCCACCCAACTTATATAATTATCCAACAATCAACTAATAATCAACATTGTGGGTCAATAGTCAGTGACGTTGCACAAGAATATGCCCTAGGGGATTCTGTCCGATGGTAAGAAATTATGTTATTTTGGCTGATTGATCTAGTATGGATTCCACTCGAAACAGTTTCACATCCATAAGTTCATCACCAAGGCTCTGAGCATCCTCCCATGTCTCAATGAGAGACAAATGATCTAGTCCCACATTGTGTTTTCATGGTTTAATGACAACTTCAAAGTCAAATTCTTGGAATAGAAGCAACCACTGGTAGATACGGCCACCCAACATAGGTTTGTTAACTAAATAATTGAGGGATGAATGATCTGTGAAGAATTTGAAAGCTCACCCTAACAATTAGTGGGAGAATTTTTGCAGGGCATATACCATAGCGAGGCCCTCATGCTCAGTGGTCGTGTAACTTATTTCAACATTAGACAACTTCTGGATGGAAAAGTAGAACAAATGATTTCTACTTCCTTCCCTTAGTTATGTGAGAATGACACTAAGTGCAATGGAAGAAGCGTCAACGTGGACATGGAAGATCTTGAACCAATATGGAAAAATTAAAATGGGCACAGTAACTAGTTTTTCTTTTAGGGTGTCGAAGGCTTGTTGGCATTTCGGTGTCCATTCATATTTAATATTCTTTCACAAAAGTATTTTCAATGGGGCCGAAATATGAGCATAGTTATGTATGAACGACATGTAGTAGCCTGTATGACCCAAGTTTATGTGCATTTTTTAACTAAAGTAGCGGCTAGCATATCCAAGATGGAGACAATATTAGTTGGGTCCACGAGCAAGTCATATTTACACACAACATGGCCCAAAAATATACCAAAGGGTGTACAAAAGATGGATTTCTTCAAATTTAAAGAGATTTGTAGCTAGCAGCATTGATCCAACATTAGCCGAAGGGCTTGTATCTGCTCCTTTATTAGACTGAACACAGTCCATTTGTCCAAGTAGACTTCAAGGAATTTGTGGATAAATTCCTTGAAAGTTGTGACCATTATCCAAGAAAATATTGTAGGGGAATTCTTTAAGCCAAAGGGCATGATTGTATATGGAAAGGACCCCCATTCAGTCGTAAAGGTTTTTTTAGTCAAATCTTCCTCTGTGATCTGAACTTGATGATACTTGGAGAAACCATCTATGAATGAGTAAGCTTCTCGGCCACCAACGTTTTCTAGCAGCTTATCTATGAAGGGTGTCAGGAAAGGATCACAGATGCAATTTGTGTTCATAATTATCATATAGATGCATATATGAATGTCTCTAGTCTTTTTAGGTTGCACAACCATGAGGCTAACCCAATCAGATTCCTCCATAGGTACAATGATCTCGACATCCAACATTTGATCTAGTTCATTCCACAGCTTTTCTTTGTACTTAGGATTTAGGAAGTACGGTCTTCTCTTGAATAGCTTGGCATATGGTTTGAGTTGTATCTTCATATCTCCCAAGTATCACGCAATTCCCTTCATCTCAGAAAAACTTCGAGAAAACAAGTCCTCATATTCCTTAAGGAGGTCAACGACCTAAGTGATTGTCTCCTTATCCCAGTAATCTCCAATAATGGCCATCTTGGGTGATTCGTTCATACCAATATTATTCTTCTTAGTATTTATGGGGCCATTATAGTCTGGTTCGGTAGTCTAGGCCACCTTCCCCTTTAATGCATTTTCTCCTTTTGATTATGTGATCTATATGGTGTGGGGGTCTTCATCATCAATATTGTCCACATCAACCTTCCCGCAATGTATGACTTCTTTCAGTTTGGCCACTGGCTAGTGGTAGGAGTAGACCACTATGGGGCTGACAACCTTTGGTTGACGATGAAAAATGAAGTCCTTTACCCAACATAGTGCCTCACTGAGAACCAGATATTTTGTGGTGAACCTGAAGGTTGAAAGAAATTGGGAAATCATATGGGTCCACTCACTTGTTTTCCTTCTAAGTTCCTCCTGAATGTACTATATTATGGGAACCATATCCATGGTATGGACAAAATGATGGACACATTAGGCTTGAGGGACATTCTTAGTAGTAAAACATTTTTCATAGAATGAAAGGTGTTTTTGAGGGTCCTCAGTGCCCTTATATTGGTTGGCTAGTTCAAATTCAGTGATTGGTTGGAATCAAACTTTGATGAACTCGACCACCTTCTCCAGCTCTAAATATTCAGGCGACAGGTCACCCACCACAATGTGAGGCTCCCTTGAACCATGACATCCATGAGCCTAAGTCTCTACTCTGCAGGAACAATTCTCTCCATATGCACTAGGATTTCCTTCGCCGACCTAGTGCCATCAAACCGTGGGGCATAAAAAATTTCAAACTCGATCCATCACATTGATTTTGTGAATCATGCGCATCTATGTGTGGACACTTCATACATCTTATTTTTTCATCTATCTAGTGCATCATCAGTATCCATGTCATAAGATTTGACACTCCTCCAGCTTAGTTCTCCATCTGTGATGGGGTTGATGTAATCCTCTCTACGCCTCGTGACCTTGTAAATATTTTCAACTCTCATGCTTCACACATCCTCATCTACGGGATCATTATAGTGGTTGCCCTCATATTGGTCCAGTGGAATTGTTATCACACAAAATGTAGGTTGGGAAAATCCCAACCCAAACACAAGATGGAGACAACTAGGAGAATACCTACCCACTTTCACCTCAGATAGGTACTCTCGTCACTTTAGAGGTGCAATCATCACCTCAAGGGGGTAATCTCGAGTGACCCTAGGGGGGGAATGAGATGGAAAGTGACACTTATGAATGGATTCCTATATATTTGAAGTTTCTAAATGGAAGAATACTTGATAATGAATCTCGATAGTGGTAAAATGATTGCCAATAACTTTGAGTACCTACAAATGATGATAGTACATGCCCGAGACACAAAAAAAACCTAGTATACAAGCTATATTTTAAGTGGAAAAGAAACTTAAAATTTATGTCTCTATTTGTAGCATTCAATATATATATCAGCAAATAAATGATTAGTAGAGCTGCTAAACAAGATTCTAAAGTCAAGTGAATAATGCAAGAGAAAAACTATCAAGTACTAGTATAACTCAAGTATAAAAGGATTAGACTTTAGCAATAATTTAAGGTTTTTATGGACAAGTGTTGTAGATATGTAATTCCATCCTGATGGATGTAGAAAAAAAAATTGTTACAACAGAAAAATCAGCCACCAAAAATCACAAACAATCTACCAAAAAGATGCGCTACGACTGGTAGATTATAGGGGTAAATTATTAGCAACTCCTGACGGTTGAATTGTAAGTTATTCAAATATTTGTTAAGGGTTTGCTGCAGCACTAGTGGCTGTAGCTTAAATTTTAAAACAACAGAAATAAGTTCTAAGAGAAACAAGATGCCTTAAGGGCTCTAGGATGCCTTAAGCACATAAAATAATTTTCAATTTAGACAATCTCAAAATCTCATGTTTTCACGTTCACCAATGCAAAGATTTATCTCTCCAATGTAATTAAGATTAGTTTCTTTAACTATTGGTATAATAAGGCAATTTAAAAAAAGGATCTAGGAATGTTATCTCCTCGGGGGTGTAAATATTTTTACTCCCCAAGGCAAGCAAAACTAGCTAGGAAGTACCGAGAGGGTGTAAGCCCTTTTACTTCTCCTAGTAAAACCTTATGCAACAATTATTCCAAGAAAAAAATTATGTTCTTAGTGGGGTTGTATTCCCTTATAGTCCCCAAGAATTAAAGTAAAATTAAACTTGCAACCATGAAAATAAGCAATACAAGATAGATTCCTCAACTAGTCCAAGAATCAACAAGATAAACCACTTCTACGGGATCATTATAGTGGTTGCCCTCATATTGGTCCAGTGGAATTGTTATCACACAAAATTTAGGTGGGGAAAATCCCAACCCAACCACAAGATGGCGACAACTAGGAGAATACCTACCCACTGTCACCTCAGATAGGTACTCTCGTCACTTTAGAGGTGCAATCATCACCTCAAGGGGGTAATCTCGAGTGACCCTAGGGGGGGAATGAGATGGAAAGTGACACTTATGAATGGATTCCTATATATTTGAAGTTTCTAAATGGAAG
>SNQJ01S0040347.1:109399-120289 GCA_010110895.2 Picea sitchensis
ACAAGATTCTAAAGTCAAGTGAATAATGCAAGAGAAAAACTAGCAAGTACTAGTATAACTCAAGTATAAAAGGATTAGACTTTAGCAATAATTTAAGGTTTTTATGGACAAGTGTTGTAGAGATGTAATTCCATCCTGATGGATGTAGGAAAAAAAATTGTTACAACAGAAAAATCAGCCACCAAAAATCACAAAGAAACTACCAAAAAGATGCGCTAGGACTGGTAGATTATAGGGGTAAATTATTAGCAACTCCTGACGGTTGAATTGTGAGTTATTCAAATATTTGTTAAGGGTTTTCTGCAGCACTAGTGGCTGTAGCTTAAATTTTAAAACAACAGAAAGAAGTTCTAAGAGAAACAAGATGCCTTAAGGGATCTAGGATGCCTTAAGCACATAAAATAATTTTCAATTTAGACAATCTCAAAATCTCATGTTTTCACGTTCACCAATGCAAAGATTTATTTCTCCAATGTAATTAAGATTAGTTTCTTTAACTATTGGTATAATAAGACAATTTAAAAAAAGGATCTAGGAATGTTATCTCCTCAGGGGTGAAAATAAGCAATACAAGATAGATTCCTCAACTAGTCCAAGAATCAACAACATAAACCACTTCTTTACCAACATTAATCCAACACAATTGAAAATAATATCTCCAAGTGGGATAGCACACTACTTCGTCCACCAATATCAAAGACAAACCATAGAAAAATAACAACAAGGAGAGATTTCCCAAATAGGGAACAAATTTCAGCTATAAGACTTCTCACAATGGGAGAGTTATGATTAAATGAGATAGAAATGATCTCTATTTATACAAAAACATATAACAATAGTTTGTCCAAAAAACTTAGGGTAAACCACAAAGTAAGGGGAAAAAAACCCTTACCTTACCTCTTTACAATATAAAATTCAAATTTTAATTTTAACATTTGCATAATAGAAATCCTAAGGTGATGTCACCCCTCTAAGGGTAACATCTTGACCCCTTGATCAAGTCGTTGGAGTATAAGGTTGAGGTTGTTGGGGATTCTATAGCCCCCATATTATGCGTTATATCCTCCTGAAGTCATCTCCCACAAAATCGTTCCAAGTGTCAATGAGTAGCAACTCTACCACCATAAACTCAACCCTAGGTGATGTCAAGCCCTCTCTATATGGATTTTTGGCCCTAAGAATAAGTCATTGGGATAGTAAGAGGTTGTGTTAGGTATTCCATGTTTTCATCTCATGCCTCCAAAGTAAATCATCATCATCTGGCATGTGGGCCCTGGTATCCAACCCGTGGGATTCAAGCCCCAAGGAATCCCAAGCTAGGCTTATTCTTCCAAATCTGTCCACCAACTAGGTCCTACAAATACAATGAATACACCCTCCGAGGATATCAAGTCAAACCCTATGTAACTTTACAAGTTTAGGTATGGTAGGGTTGACAAAGATACCTATTGGGTGAATCATACCTCAAGTTTAGGAGTGTTTCACAATCATACCTTTCTCTAAGTCATGTGGATGAAGTGACATGGATGGGGGAAATAATCTTGGACATGGGGTTCATGACATACAATGGATCGTAGTGTCTCATTTATGGGTTCCTTTGTAGAGGATGTGTTGCAGATTCATTTTCAATGAAACCTTTTTCCAAGCCCATTCACTGTATTTTATTCTTTTAAGATGTTTCCAGGTTGAAGCCAAGGCGGGGATTCTAACTAAGCATGAAAAAAAGTGCCCACATTGACTCTACTCTATTCACATCATGCTTCCCCAAGTTGAAAAAATGTGTGGGGATTCTAGCTAAGCATGAAAAACATTGCCCACACATAGTCCACCTTATTTGGAATTTGTATTAGTTATTTTTCATGGGTCCCATTAGTTTCTTATGAGAGACATTTCAATGTCCTCGGGATCCCTAGGAGAGAATCTAGAAGGTTTATGATTGGATTTTATCTTTTGCCAACTACAAGCCTCCAGGCCTTTAGCCCCTTTTTTCCATGAAATGAGGGACAACCCCTTCTTGAGTTAGTACACTCGAAAATACCAAAAAGTAAGGAGATGAGGGGATGAAGTGTGGAAAGTGACAAGTATGGTCAGTAATGGCATGATGACTCGTCAAGAGTACCTCCCAATAGGAGCCCTATCCCCAAGGGTGACCCACTTACTAGGGTGCAATGTCAACCACCAAAGTGTAATATAGAAAAGAGCATAATGTCCAAGTAGATGTTACATAATAAAAAGCAATTTAAAATGAATCAAATGAAAATGCCTCAAATATTGAAATGACACTCACTATAAGCATGACTTGTACCTCATGGAGCAACACCCAATGTCTTCCAGAAGCTGGTTGATGTGGTGGATACCATCATGATGAACCTAGATCTGTAGTAGTGAGGTGGGTCTCTATTTGTACAATTGGACATTGTTGGTCAAGTTGTATCTCAGTACTCCATGTTTGCTACCTGAGGGCCTCGAGACATCATCTCCTCAGTTATCCCTAGGATTTGGGGATAACATCTGACTCCTACCTGGGGACGTGTACTCTTTGTAGAGTGCATGAGAACCAAAGAATATCTTGGTGGACCTGTGCCTACACTAAAACATAAAACTATAAAATCCAGGGTGTTTCTATCACCCTTCATCCATATATATCAAAATCCAAAAATGACAACCTATCTAGAAAAAAAAAATTATAAATACAAACTGAACATGAAATCAATATTCAAGTAGAGAAAAATGAAATATGAAATGCAGTTAAACTATCATGAGAAATCAATATGAAAATGAAGGAAATCAAAATGACCTACCTAATTACCTAGGGCTTGGCCCTGAAGAAGTCAAGTGCTCTGAATGTAGGGTCGGAGAAGATACCCTTCCACTGGTAATGGAATATTTATCCCATCCAAAGTTGTCAAGTAATACTTCTCTTTTTCGTACTTCTTCTTGATGATGTAAGGACTAAGCCAAGAATTTTCATCTTTTTGGTCATATTTAGGCTTGCCCTTATTCTTGTCCCACATGAATGCAAGACTTCCTTCATTGTATTTGATGTAAGGTATATTCTCAATGTAAGGATAGGAAGGAGGTCCTATGTTGACTGCATTTATGATGGCTTCTTCATGTTATTTGTCCTTACTATCTTCTTTCTTCAATATTTTGATAGACCCTAGCTCTTTCCCTTGGAACTTCACAAGCTTTTCTTTGTACTCATATGTCCTAGGGAGTAGCATATCTATGCATTCCTTCTTCATGAAAGGTAAATCCCATGGATCATACTAAATGGTCTCTAGAACCTCATCAAACTCACATTCACTTGTGTAATCACGACTCTTGGGTTCCATCACATATTTTTTTGTCCCGCTCTCAACTATATAATATATCAAAGGTTCCATCCCCCATGCAGATGTTTGCATGGGTAATACCCATGATAAGAAAACCTCCAAGAGAAGCATACCAACTCCTCGATAATAGCATCCCCCAAGCATCTGGAACATCAATCACTACTATGTTCACGAGGAGACTAATATGTGGAAAATTAACCAGGAAGACTTCAACATTATCTCATAGTACATAAACCATGACCCTCTTATAATTAATGCCACACACATTTCCATATGGTCGGGTCATGTTTAAGCCAAGTTCTTCCATCACCTTTAAAGACACAACATTTGTTGAGGCCCCAGAATCCATCATACAATTGTTTAGTTGGAGGTCATTCATGCCTAAGGAAATATAGAAAGGAGAGTTATTATCCCTTTGTCAATCAAGATACATGGTTTTCAATATAATTGGAGGGTCCTCCTTCTCGATGGTTACCTGTAATAACTTCAAAATTTCCCTCCTCATAGAAGGAAGTTTTCACATTTTTGTCACAGGGACCGTCATATTCAACTTACCAAACATGGTTGCAATGTCTATGTTCAACTGAATTTCATCTTCTATTGGAGTAGGATTTGGAATAAAATCATATACTAGAGGTGGAAGTGTTGGGACCACCTTCCCATTTTCACCTCAGATAGGTACTCCTGTCACTTTAGAGGTGAAGTGATCACCTCAAGGGGGGAATCCTAGGTGACCTTAGGGGGGAAATGAGATGGAAAGTGATACTTATTAATGGATTCCCCTATAGGTAAATTTTCTAAATGGAAGAATCCTTGATAATGAGCCTCATTAGTGGTCAAATGGTTTCCAATAAGTTTAAGTACCTACAAATGATGATAGTGCCTTCCCATGACACAAGGAAAACTAAGTATACAAGCTATATGTTAAGTGGAAAGAAAGTTAATATTGATGTACCTATTTAAAGCAGTCAACAAAGATATATATCAGAAAATAAATGATTAGTAGAGCTACTAAAAGAGAAGCTAAATTCAAGTTTATGATAAAAGAGAAAAACTAGCAAGTATTAGTATAACTCAAGTATAAAAGGATTAGACTTTAGGAACAATTTAAGGTTGTTATAGACAAGTGTTGTAGAGATGTAATTGAATCCTTATGGTTGTAGAAAACAATTTGTTACAACAGAAAAATCAATCACCAAAAATCACAAAGAATCCACCCAAACAATGCGCTAGGGATAGTAGATTATAGGGGTAAATTATTAGCAACATCTAACGGTTGAATTGTGAGTTATTCAAATATTTATTTAGGATTTGTTGTGGCCCTAGTGGGTATAGCTTAAATTTTTTTACAACAGCAAGAATTTCTAAGAGAAACAATATTCTTAAGGGTTCAAGAATTCCTTAAGCACATAGAATAATTTCCAATTTAGACTATCTCAAAATCTCGTGTTTTCATGTTCAACAATGCATAGATTTATTTATTCAATGCAATTAAGATTAGTGTCTTTAACTATTGGTCTAAGGAGTCAATTTTAAAAAAGGAGGTAGGAATTATATTTCCTTGGGGGTGTAAACCCTTTTACTCCCCAAGGCAAACAAAACTAGCTAGGAAGTACTAGGAGGGCATAAGCCCTTTTACTTATCCTAGTAAAACCTTATGCAACAATTGTTCCAAGAAAAAAATGATGGGCTTAGTGGTGTTGTATTCCCTTATACTCCCCAATAATTCTATCAAAAATAAACTTGTAACCAAGAAAAGAAGCAATACAAGATAGATTCTTCACCTAGTCCAAGCATTAACAAGATAAACCTCTTCTTTACCAAGACTAATCCACCACAATGAAATATAATATCTCCAAGAGAGATAGTGCACTAATTATTCCACCAATAGCAAAGAAAAACCATAGAAAAATAAAAAGAGAGAGAGATTGCCCAAATAGGGCGCCAATTTCATCTAGAAGACTTCTCACAATGGGAGAGTTATGATCAAATGAGATAGGAATGATCTCTATTTATACAAAACACTCAAATAAGAGTTTTTCCACAAAACTTAGGGTAAGCCACGAAGTAAGGGGACAAAAACCCTTACCTTTACCCTTTACAATATAAAATTTAAATTTAAATTTAAAAAATTCCATAATAGAAACCCCTAAGGTGATGTCATCCCTCTAAGGGTGACATCTTGACCCCTTGAGCAGGTCATTGGAACAGAAGGTTGAGGTCATTGGGGATTATATATCCTCCCTCTTATGCACTAAAGACTCCTCAAGTCATCTCCAACCAAATCATGCTAGGTGTCAATGTGTAGCAACTCTACCCCCACAACCTCAACCCTAGGTGACGTCAAGCCCTCTTTATATGGCGTTTTGGCTCCAAGAGTAAGTTGTTGGGATAGTAAGAGGGTAGGTGAGGTATTCCATGCTGTTATAGAATTCCTCCAAAGGTAATCATCATCATCCGACATGTGGGCCTTGGTATCCAACCTATGGGATTCAATCCCCAAGGAAGCCCAAGATACGTTTGTTCTTCCAAATATGTCCACCGGCTAGGTCCTTCAAAGACAATAAATATTCCCTCCAATGATCTCAATTAAAATTCATCATGATGAGTAAATAAAATCAATAAAATATGCATACAAGCATGTACATCCAAACTACCTCGTGAAAATAAACAAGTGCTCAAAGACCCTATGTAATTCACCAAGTTTAGGTATGGGAGGGTTGACAAAGCGACCCATTGGGTGAATCTACCTCAAGTTTAGGAGTGTTTCCCAAGAGGACCTTTATCTAATTCATGTGGATGAAGTGATATGGATGGGGGAAAGACTCTTGGGGATGGGGTTCATGACATACAAGGGATTTTAGTGTCTCATTAATGGGTGCCTTTGTAGAGGATGTGTTGCACCTTCATTTTCAATGCAACCTTTTTCCAAGGCCATTTATTTCCTTTTATTCTTTTAAGATGTTTCTAGGTTGAATCCAAGGTGGGGATTCTACCTAAGCATGAAAAAAATTGCCCACCTTGACTCTACCCTGGTCACATCATGCTTCCCCAAGTTGAAAACATGTGTCGGGCTTCTATCTAAACATGAAAAACAATGCCCACAAATGCTCCACCTTTGTTGGAATTTGTATTAGTTATTTTTCATGGGTCCCATTAATTACTTACAAAATACATTTCAATGTCATCAAGATACCTGGGAGAGAATTTAGAAGGTTTATGATTGGATTTTAACTTTTACCATATACAAGCCTCTGGGCCTTCGGCCCCTTCTTGAGTCAGTACATCCAAAAATCCCAGAAGGTAAGGAGATGAGGGGATGAAGTGTGGAAAGTGACAAATATGGTTGGAAATGGCACGATGACTCGTCAAGAGAACCTCCTAGTATCAAAACTTTCCCCTAGGGTGACCCACTTACTAGGGCGTAATGTCAACCACTAAAGTGAAACAAGGAAAACAACATAATGTCCAAGAAGACGTTACATAATCAAAAGAAATTTAAAATGAAACAAAATCAAATGCCTCAAATATTGAAATGACAGTCACCATAATAATTTACTTGTACCTAATGTAGAAAGACCCATTGTCTTCTAGAATCTATCTAATGTGGTGTATACCATCGTGATGAACCTAGAGCAATGGTGTCAAGGTGGGTCTCTGTCTCTGTAACTGGACATTGTTGGTCAAGTTGTCTCTCAGTACTACATGTATACAACTTGAGGGCCTCGAGACATCATATCCTCAGTTATCCCTAGGAGTTGGGGATAATAGGCGCGACCACCTGTAAGGTGTCAGTTTCGAAGGACATCTACACCTTCTTCAAATTTAACACCGCATTGTTTTCAAAGGCCCAATCAATTCACAATAATGCAGGATATGGATCAGACTCATCCATGATCTCAATGAATTAAAAATCGGCCTTCATATTCACTCCTTCGATGTTGAACTCTACTTTCTTCAGCCAACCTATGGGATAGATCTTGTATTTATTGGCTAACCAGAGCTATATGGGCGACCAAAATAACTTAGGCTTACCCATCACTTTCCAAGACTTGTTGGGATAAATATTCATGTCAGATCCCAAATATAACATGACTCCATACATGGCATACCCACCAAGATTTGTTTTCATCTTGAACTCTTGTTTAGTGTGCTTCTACTTTTTGACGTCTCATACATCTCTCTCTAACAACAGAGTCTATATGGTGGTTTATTATCCTTTTTATTGTTGGACAACTGAGAGGGGTGGTGAATCAGTTGTTACCGTGCTTAAACAATTATGCTTCTTTTAAAATATTTACAAGGCACTCAATGATGATCATAATAATGTAGGGAAATAAACAATTGCACATTCAGCATCAGTCACATATATGAGAAACATAGAGATAAATATTTCCCAAAGAAACCCATATAGGGTAAAAACCTCTTCTTCTTTATATGATAAGTATTATTTACATTCGTTACATTATCATACATATGAGAACCAACTCATTGTGAGGCTACAACCTCTGTTTTGCAAGATGCAACTTGTTGAGAGTACCAACTCTCTGTTTTCTCTAGCACCCACTAGAAGGAAGCACAACTCCCTGTGTTCAAGCACCCACTTGAACCGTTGAGGACAACAGTCCTCCCTATCACCTCCCTACCACCCTGTTTTATAATCTTTTCTACTGAAACTCATTACAGTGATATAATGTTCAACAATGGCTTACCAGACTTATCATTGTTCTGCTGCATTTCATTGCTCTGTCTTCCTCATTGCATTCCTGCACACATGACTTGCGTTGTCTGTTATTTTGCCTTTTATGCTCTGTGCGCCATGTCCATTCACTGCACAGTTCCTCTTCTGTTCAATTCAGCTACTGCACTCCCTGCCTTCTTCACGCATGAATCACCTTCAACAACGACAATCATAGCTACACCAACAAAAAATCTTCTCTGTCTTGTGTACTTATAGCTTCTGTGTTGCTTGTGCATTAAATGTGTGCAATACCTCTGCATACTCACACCGCGTCGATATCCTCCACAACTCAAGTGCTCTATTTGATCATCATCGTGACCCTTCATCTTATCTAGCGGTTTTATGACGTGTTCAGCATCACTAGATGTCATGCTAAGATTCCTCAACCTCTCTGGCAGTTGAGACTCTTCGTCTTCTCTATCTTATATGAGCTTATCCTTTCTATTTTCAGCTACAGACTTCAATCCCCTTCCAACTGTTAATCGCCTGTATCAATAATCCTCAATCCATTAGAAGATTCCTTGAGACTCTTCATCTTCTTTGGTGATCACACTTAGTCCTCTTCGAGTCCTCTAGAATAGATCATCATTTGTTTTAGCTGTTACACCGAGAAGTGCAAAAGTAGCCCTTCGATCTTGTTCAACTTCACCTGAACCGTTGGATTAACAATAAAGAATCTTGTGCCTGTTTCGCCATTTTGTAATTCGTAATTTCAGTATCCATCTGGTGAAGCTTAGCACCTCTAGATTCTTCCTCCATCTTCCATCGATGTGCCCAATGGTTGTGACCACGCGCTTATGCATAAAGCGGTTTCACGATTTCGCATTTTGTGAATCTGGAGACGAGGCATCTCGACTCTCCAAGTCGCGATCCCTGAAACCCTAAAATTGAGCTTATCTGAACTGACTCCTTCCCTTCTCGTGACCACCGACAGTGACCATAGGCTGTGCCAAAAGGTGCTTCATATTTTGTGAGTTTCCACACCATGCTTCGTTGACTTCAAGTCAGTGAAATTCCAATCGCTTGCCACTTGTCCTATGATTCGACAGTTTAGATTTGATATTGATTCAACAACTCAGATCATATCACGATTTTGGCGTTCTTGTGGTTATGTTTCTTGCCTCTCCAAGTCGCGATTCACGAAACTCCAAAATGGAGTTGGATCAACGGTCCATATCACACCTTGATCTGACGGCTGCGATTAAATAACGATTTCACATATCGTTGTTCCTAAGATGGAGGTTCTCGTCACTCCAAGTCGCGATAGATGAAGCTCTGAGATGGAGCTCAGATCAACAGTCCACTTTCTTGGTGATCCGACTGTCCTGATCTTTTTGCGATCTCGCATCTCGCTATTCCTTAGATGGATATTCTCGTCACTCAAAGTCGTGATTCGTGAAACTTCGAGATGGAGCTCAGATCAATGGTCCTCGTTCTTGGTGATTTGACGGTCCTGATATTTTCATGATCTCGCATCTCGCTGATCCTTAGATGGAGATTCTCATCACTCCAAGTCACGATAGGCGAGACTCCGAGATGGAGCTTAGATCAACGGTCCTCGTTCTTGGTGGTCTGATGGTCCTGATCTTTTCATGATCTCGCATCTCGTTGATCCTTAGATGGAGATTCTCGTCACTCCAAGTCACGATTCGTGAAACTCCGAAATGGAGTCTTTGACTAGCTCTGATCTTTCGCCACGCGTCCTCTTGATCCAACGGTCCACGACTGTCCTTTCTGACATGGTTTGCCATATTCACCTCCTAGATCTGATGGCCCAGATCACACCTTGATCCAACGGTTAGGATCATTTCTCCATTTCGCATTTCACCACTTCTGTGGTGAAGTGTTTCGACACTTCAACTCCACTTCGTGATTTCCCCACTTCGCAATTTCGCCACTTCGGTGGTGAAGTGTTTCGACACTTCAGTGGTGAAGTGTTTCGACACTTCCATTATCACTGCGCTTCTGATCATGCTAATATTTTCCATCATTTTTCTTTCCATCAGTGACAATCTTACTCCCAACTGTAAACCTTCCAACAATCTCCCCCTTTGGCATTGATGGCAACCCTGAACGGCTGCGCTAATCTGTTTGGACCTCCAACTGTAGCATCCGATTTAGACAACTCCTTTTCTCCCCCTTTGAAATCAATGTCAAAGAAAACACACTCTCCCTGAGTTGTTGCAGTAATTTTATGAGGTATCAGATATGAAATCAATACAAGACTCCCCCTAACAGGATGGACTCTCTTAGATGTGAGACAGGATGGCACCCAACTTCTATCTGAGATATTCAAATGGTGTCTTGGCTAGAGGTTTAGTAAAGATGTCTGCAATTTTTTCTGTAGTGGGAATGTAATTGACCTAAACAATCTGATTGGTGACCTGCTCTCTCAGAAAATGATATTTTATGGGAATATGCTTGGTCTTGGAGTGGAATACATGATTTTTAGACAGACTGATGGAACTAGTGTTATCATAATGAATTGGGATCGGTGCAGTGTATTTTACCTCCAAGTCTGCAAGTGTCTGAATCATCCATAATACTTGAGTGCAACAGGTAGCAGCAGCAATGTACTCTTCCTATGTGGTTGATAAAAAAATGGAACCTTGATTTTTACTAAGCTAGGCTACTAAGAAATCACCCAAGAAGAATGCTCCTCCACTGGTGATTTTTCTCTCATCAACACAGTTTTCCCAATATGAATCTGAATAAATAGTCAGCTGAAGATTTTTATTTCTGGGATACCACAGACCATAAGTCATTGTTTCTTTCAAATACCTGAATATCCTTTTGACAGCTTGCAAATGACTC
>SNQJ01S0040347.1:124943-146468 GCA_010110895.2 Picea sitchensis
CCCCTTGGTGGGGGATTCAGGGGAAGTGCCCCCGAAGTGAAATTTTGGGAAAATTTTCCTTGTAAAATATTGTAATTTCGTAGTCAATATAGACTGTTCATTATAAGATCACAGATCTGATGGTAAAATTTATGTTAGGAATTTTTTCCCTAGAAGGCAACCCTCTTTTCATGAGGGATTTGTATTATGACTTTGTATGTGAGTGAATATTGTATTCTGAGAGAGGATATTGTGATATAGAGAAGAGAATGTTACAATAGGTGTGTTGTAGGTTGTATCCCTTCATTTTCCTGGATAATAAAAAGGAAGGACCTGACAATTTATTTGGTGGATGTATCCCTCACTGGGTGAACCACGTATATTTGTGTCTCTATTATATTGTGTATATTTTGTGTTTTATTTCTGCATTTGTTTTATTTTATTGCTCCACAATCCTGTTTTTCTAACAAATGGTATCAAATCCATAGGTAACTCGCAGGAAAAGAGGGTTTTTGGTTTCAGTGGGAGCAATGTCGAAAGATGGAAGGTTTAAGGTCGAGAAATTTAAAGACCAAAACTACCATCTATGGAATATACAAATGGAATATTATTTTTATCAATAGGATCTTGACCTACCATTGGGTGGAATATCAAAGAATTTGACGACTATGAAGGATGAAGAATGGGAGGTTCTTGATAGAAAGGCACTAGGAATAATACAAATGTTCTTGGTAGCGTTAGTGGCTTTCAATATTTTGAAATAAAACACAATGTAGGATTTGATGAGTGCATTGGATAAACTATATGAAACACCATCGACTTCCAACAATGTATTTATAATGAAGCGATTATTTAATATGAAGATGTAAAAAGGTGGGTCTATTACAAATCATTTAAATGAATTTAATACGACTACTAATCAGCTAAGTTCTGTAAAAGTGTACTTTGATGATGAGGTTAGGGATCATATAATATTCTTCTCATTTCCATAAAGATGGAATGGCTTGGTCATGGTTGTGAGTAACTTTGTCTCTGGTTCAAACACTCAAAAATTTGATGATGTTGTTGGTGTTATCCTTAGCGAGGAAATGCGATGGAAAAGCACAGGTGAGATATCAGGTAATGCATTGACTATGGAGAATAGAGGAAAACAAAAGGAAAGAGGAAAGATTCTAGGGAACCATGATAATTCTAGGAAGGGAAGATCCAAATCCATACTAAGAAAGATAGATTGTTGGAATTGCGGGAAGAAAGGACATCTGAAGAAAGACTACAGAGCTTCAAAGAAACAAAGAGGTGGACAACAAGAGAAAAATCAAGAAGAAAATGTAGTAGGTGATGTGTTATAATATTATTTGAGTATTTATTTAGATAATATTACTGATCCTTGGGTATTATATTTAGGGGCTTCATTTCATGCCACACCCCATAGGAAACATTTTCAAGATTATGTTCAAGGTGATTTTGGACAGGTTCATTTGGGTGATGACACACTATGTAAAAATTTTGTAATGGGTAAGGTACAAATAAATAAAAATAACAGAAACCAATGGCTACTGAAAGAGGTAAGACATGTTCCATATTTGAGAAAAAATCTAATTTCAACAGGGAAGTGGACAAGTGAAGGTTCTATATCTACATTTATAGATAAGGCATGGAAGGTCACTAAAGGATCACTGGTGATAGAAAAAGGAGAGAAGGTAGGTACATTGTATTTGTGTATTGGTAATGTTAACTCCTTTATCTCTTTAGATTCTACAGGAGTGGATACAACACTGTGGAATAATAGGCTTGGACACATGAGTGAGAAGGGGATGTAGATACTTCACAAAAGGAATTTGTTGCCAGATCTTAAACAAATTGATTTGGATTTCTATGATCATTGTGTTTATGGAAAATAGAAGAGAGCCATATTTATCAGATTCAGAAAAGAAAAGAAGAGTGAAAATTTGGAGCTTGTGCATACACATGTATGGGTACTAGCTCATGTATCATCTCTTGGTGTCTCTCGTTATTATGTTAATTTTATTGATGATGAAACTAGGAAAACTTGGGTTTATTGTATTTGACAAAAATCTAATGTTTTTGATACTTTTAAGAAATGGAAATATTTGGTTGAGAATGAAACATGAAATAGATTGAAGTGTCTCAGATCAAACAATGGAGGTGAATATTGCAACAAGTATTTTGATTCTTACTTTTCATACCATGGGATTTGTAGAGAGAAGACAGTTCCAAGAACACCACAAGAAAATGGTGTGTCAGAAAGGATGAATAGGACAATCATGGAACATGCAAGGAGTACGAGATTGCATTTTGGGTTTCCCTTACATTTATGGGCAGATGTTGTAGATATTGTTGTTTACTTAATAAACATAGGACCTTCAAGATCTTTGAATGGTGGCATTTCAAAGGAGGCATGGAAAGGTAAAAAGGTAAACTATTCATTTCAAAAGACTTTCAGTTGTCAAGCATTTGTCCATATTGATAAACAAAGTAGAACAAAGCTTGAAACAAAATCCAAGAAGTGTACCTTTATTGGTTATGGCGTTAATGATTTTTGTTATCGCTTATGGTATTATGAAAATCACAAAATCATTAGGATTAGAGATGTCATATTCAATGAGAAGGTCATGTACAAAGATCAGTTGCAGGGAAGGAAACAGGAAAAACAAAAACTAGAATACACAGTTCTTGATGAAATCAAAGAAAAATAAACTCCAAAGGTACCAGAAAATGAAAATGTACAAAAAAAGGAACAACAGGTACCTCAAACTCTTGCAAGTGTTGTTATAATATATACTAGGTTAGGTAGACCTCGTGAACAATACTCTCCTTCATTGTATTATTTATTGTTGACTGACTCTGGTGAACCAAAAAGTTATAAAGAGGTAATGTAGGTAGACACTAAAAAAGAGTGGGAGCAAGGCATTAAAGAGGAAATGGATTCTTTGGTAAATAACGATACTTGGGACTTGGTTCAGTTTCCTACAAGAAAACTATCATTGTAGAATAAATGGGGTTACAAGTTGAAGGAAGAAGATGGATGCAAAAAGCAGTACAAGGCTAGACATTTTGTAAATGGGATTAGGCAATAGAAAGGTATAGATTTGATGAAATATTTTCTTCTATGGTTAAAATGACTTCAATTAGGACTATTTTAAGTCTTTTGGTAGTAAAATATTTCATCTTTAACAATTATATGTAAAAAAAACTTTTCTCTATGGGGATTTGGAGGAAGATATTTATATGAAAAAACCATAGGGGTATGAGGTCAAAGGGAAGGAGAATTTGATATGAAGGTTGAAGAAGAGCTTGTATTCCCTAAAGCAAGCTCCAAGGCAATGGTATTTTAAGTTTGATAGGTTTACGACAGAGCAAGGTTATAGTAGATGTCATTTTGATCACTTTGTTTATTTTAAGAGGCTATAAAATGGAAGCTATAATATATTTCTATTGTATGTAGATGACATGTTTGTTGCAGGGTCTAGCATGAAGGATATGGATGTTCTCAAAAAATATTTAGCTAATTCATTTGTGATGAAGGATTTGGGTGCTGCAAAGAAAATCCTTGGTATGAGAATAACAAGAGACAGGGGAAATCACAAATTGAAATTGTCTCAGGGTGAGTACATAGATAAGGTGTTGGAGAGGTTTAGAATGTATAATGAAAAACCAATTAGTACACCTTTGGCCGAGCATTTCAAATTAAACAAGGAAATGTGTCCCAAGACACATGAGAAGATAGAATACATATCTAGGGTCCGTTATTCATCAGTCGTTGGGCTTCAAGAATGAAGGTGAAAATGCAAAATTTATAGGTCCAAGGTGGATCATATTCCAATAGGTACAACAACAATAGATTTGTTTTGATCAGTCTCCAAGTGGGATATTGATGGTTGTGGAGCTTGATTATCTTCATGATTCATAGGTTTGTTTCAGCCATGATTGGATCCAATTTCCTGATGGGAGGGTGTGGGGGGGATTTTCACCCTAATATTATCGTCAGGGGGGTCTAGTGGGGGGAAGAAATTAATGGATCCCCCCTTGGTAGGGGATTCAGGGGAAACACCCTTGAAGAAAAATTTTGGGAAAAATTTCCATGTAAAATATTGTAATTTCATAGTCAATCTAAACCGTTCATTATAAGGTCACATATCTTATGGTAGAATATATATTAGGGTTTTTTACCCTAGAAGAGAACTCTATTTTGATGAAGAAATTGTATTGCAGATGTGCATGTGAGTGAATATTGTAATCTGAGAGAGGATACCGTGAGACCAAGAAGAGGAAGTTACAACGGGGGTGTTGTAGGTTGTATCCCTTCATTTTGTTGGATGATAAAAAGGAAGGACTTGGAAATTTCTCTAGTGGACATAACCCACACTAGGTGAACCACGTATATCTGTGTCTCTATTGTATTGTGTATATTTTGTGTTTTATTTCTGCATTTGTTTTATTTTATTGCTCTAAGATCCTATTTTTATAACAATAACATAATTGTCATATCTTTATTATTGGGAGCATCCAATCACATAGAGATATAAAGTGCACTGAATAGATTCTTAAGACATCCATAGAATTCCATATCATTAATATGTGACACAATGGGAATACAACAGAATGAGCCTTTCCTTAGGATTCAGACAAAACAAATACACATGAATATATTCAAAACATCACATGATTACAATAGGCTCAGAGTGAACTTGAGATTGATATCCAATCGACTATTTCACACACTAACTAGCTAACTCTTGTTTAGAGCTTAGATATCCTCTTTATATCTTTCAATTCTATGGAGTGTAGTCTCTTTTTTCTATGATCCACTCACTTGTCAAATCCAAATTCCTTGCATGCTTCTGGTTCTTTCCAACACTCCATGTGGACTCTCTAAATCAGGGGAAATCTTAACTACCTGGACAACTCATGTTCTCGCTGACCCACATATTCATATGTTGTGGACACTAATCATTCCAGGATACCTCCCAATGATTCTTTTCTTGATTCCGGCAGGCATCTTCTTGGTTTCCAGTGCAACTGACAAAACTTGGACCGACACACATTTGGTAGTCTTTATGCTCAACACATTTTTTTCAAACTTGGTCTAATGCGAACTTTATGCCATTCATCATGTATTTCCTTCGGTGCATGCAAAACTATGAAATGAGCACACACAAATTCATTTTTGTGCACGCGTAAAACTAGAGCCAAAACTTTGGGTGCCAACAATGGAAAACCAAAAGAGAAATCAATTTGCCTACCAATTGTCGCTCAACTGATCTGAGTCAATACATGCCCAATCCTCACTAAAATTCAACAATACATGTTGTGTTGCTTATATGTTTAGTATAATACACTCATTAATTATCAATACGGGATTCGTAATCAATAGAGTTACAAGACACCCGTAAGAAAGGTAATTCTAATCTCATGAGTATAGAACTATTCTAGATTATGTATGTTGGAAACAAAGAAAACTAGCAAAATGAAACACACTTTGGTTGTCTTTCACAGAGAGGGTATCTACTCCATTATGGCACATGCAAGTATGATATGGATTTCTTTTGATAGATCAACTCTGCTATCTGACCCAGAAAACTAACTATGCAATCACACTTCTGAAAGGGAAATCACACAACAATCATCAAGACATAGCATGGGTAGTTCAAGAGTCAATATACCGAGTATGTTGTGGTTCACAATGTGTTGTTGTGAACTTCACTAGTTCTCCTTTAAATATGTCTGACTACTGTTGCCAAAATTCATGTCCATGAAACAAAATCAAATTCATAAAAAACAGAAATAGAACATATGCAAAACAGAGTGAGTAAAGATCTTTGAGCAATCATATAATCGAAATCCTAGTCTAAACTATACTGCTATCATCTGAAAGAATTAAAGCTTCAGCTAATCTAACATTTACACTATTGAAATCAAATGCTAATACTAATCTACGAAGATGCTTACCTTTGTTCAATGGTGGGCCCTTGTCGCTTCAACAGGTTAGCGACTGGAGTGTACAGTAAGCTTGCTTTCAACCCACACATTACTCTTACTCAAACTTCAAAACATAGAATCAAACTATGCTAACAAATCAACTCACATTCAATCATAGACGATCAGGACATGGAGATAAATGACGTCCTTCTATTAATCTTCACCTAGAATATGTTCTATAATATGTACCGCTGCTTCACATGCCGTGTTATGCTAACTCTCCACTACCTCCACTATCCTTGCCATGACTATTTAAATAGTCTTAGTCGTGAAACACAAGGAGGTGAAATATTTTGCAAATCAATCAATTGTCAAATTTAATTATTTGGTTACATATTTTAAGATTCATCCTCATGACACGAAGTGCATGAGGATGAAGCAATAACAAACTATCCTAACATAGCCTTGCTAAAACATTTATGATTCAACAAACATCCAACAATTGTCTTGGGCACGATCTGGAGATAAATTTGGTACATTCGGCTTCCTGTATTGGTACCAGATCATGAAAGGTAGATGGTATCGGATCCGAGCAATGCACAAAAGGTTGGTACCGGATCACGACAGTCTACGACCGTGGGTACTGGATAGCAACAGGTGAGATTCGATACCAGATCTTAATAGAAGGTGCGCTTGGTACCGGATAGTTGAGATGGTACAGGAAGACTGGACTTATCTAGAGGTCAAAGGTTATACATGGAAAATTGAAGAATTAGTTCATGAAACATTTAATCTCCTAGCTCAATAAACCACAAAAATGCATGAATTAATTATACCTTACCTTATGACCTTATCAATGGCTAATGGTAGTGTTCTTTGTTATTTATCCAATCTTAGGTAAGCCAAAAAGGTATAGATGAGGAGTATAATAGGGTAGTGGGGATGTCAATTTAGAGGCTCAACATTCCCCCATGCCAAAACCATTGCATGTCCTCATGCAACTGAAAACAAGCCCAAAAATTTTCAAAACTTGAGACTGCATTCTTTACTTCTGTGAATTAATGATGTTGATGGTTGAGGCTTCTTCTTTCAACTCCCTTTTTATGACTCTAATGTATTGTCGGAGTCGTAGTACCTTCTTGAGCTTATTATAAGTCTCTTCATGGTCATCTTGAATTTGTTGGTTGGTTGCTTTCAATTGCTCGTTTTCCTTTTTGATATACCTGTCCAATAGTTGGTATTCCTTCACTTCTTGTTTGAGTTCCTGATTTTGTTTTTTCAGTTCCCCAATCTTTTTCTTCATCTGTTCTTTGTTAAGGTCCTTGTTGACTCCATTATCACTGGCTGGATATATTCTCTTTCCTCCACTTCTTCCCTCATCCCACATAAAGTAATAGTGGCTTGTTCCTCGGTCAAACTAGGGATGTCATCTTGGACTGATAAGTCTTCAAAAGGGGAGGTAAGATTGATTGGATCTTCCTGTGTATGAGGACTGAGAACTGCCTTTCCTTTCTTTGCCATGCTCCTTGTGGTTATTTTACAAGGAGGTACTAGATCAGGGGTGCTTACAAGCTTCCTTTTCTTCTTTTCTATTTGTGGAATGGTTACAAGGGATTGTTCTATAGACTGTTCACTTTTATTTTCTGAGCTATTTTTCCCTTCCCTTACAGTTTTTGTCTTATGACCCTTCTCCTCAAGTGCTATTGTTGAAGTCTCCTCTACTAATTTGGTTTTACCTTTTGATTCTTGACTTTTAAATGTCTTATTGACTGTGGAAGAGGGCCATGCTTGTTTACTAGATTTTTCGTGTTGGCTCACTGTTCTGGATGATGATGGAGTTGCCTTATCTTTCTTGCCCTTTTTCTTTTGAGGTTCCTTATTTTTTTTTGGATCACTCTAGGCTTCCTCCATAAGTTTGTTTTTTGTGGGAAGGTTTTGAGTGATAAGGATTTTACAACTAATCCTTTGCTTCCTGATTTCATGTAAAACTAACATCTTAATAAGACCTTGATGGTAAATGCTAGTCTTCTCAGTTTTGGATAGGGATTTGACACCTCTTACCATTTTCTTCAAACTCATCCATAAAAAATATGGGAAATCAATTTTAGGGCCTCCTTCAAAGTGTAATAGAAGCCTAAGATGATATATGAAGGTCACATCATACCTACCCTCACAAGTGAGGAATCGTTGAAGACTAGCAATCATTGGATGATACTCTTCCTTGATATAGTTCCTAGGGATCCCCTTTTCCAATCAGGGTGCTAATGGTCTTCCTTCAAAAATCGTTGGCACATTTCCTTGTTGATTCCTACTCCTTTGAAATACTTGGCTCCTCTGTTAGGTAATCCCATGACCACCCTTAAGGTTTCTTCATTGATTGTTAGCTGCATATTGCCTATATGCACAATCTCTCCATCGTAACCCTGAATAAATTCGTGAGATATCTTCTCATGCCAGCCTGTGAATTTCTCAAAAAATGGCATCCATCCCGATCTATCATACTTCTCTCGACACAGTTGGAACTCCTCGGTCTCTCTATAAATTTGGAAGACCGGTTCATGTCTACCTACGACCATCGTTATAAATTGTGAGAAAAGAATCAGGCTATAGTGCAAGGATTTAGTCAGTTGATGAGGGTAAGGGTTTGGTACTGGAGATCGCAGAGAGGAGTAGGCTCGGAACTAGAGAAAGGTAACAACAAGGGAAATATGGTGATGGCGTTGATAATGTGAATGGTAAGTTTAAGTAAGGATGCTACAAGGAAAATTTAAGACCAGATGAGGCTTATCTGGATAGCTTCGCCACCCAGATAAGCCATTTCATTTCTACCCATTAATTTAATTATGAGGACAAGAGGTTGGGTGTCAAAGCATTATTTTGGGATAGGTGATTGGACTTCCGAGTGGTGAATTTGATGTTGGATCATGGCTCATGACACAAGATAAGTTCATGATTTTCTTAAGGATGAAGTACATTCGTGACCTATCATTACTAGACATGCTTCATATTCATGCTTTGATGTGATTTTTCTCTCAACCATTTTCGAGCACTTATGAGAGGATTAATTAAGTTTAGGCATATGGGTATGAGGGATAGGTGCATGGTTTTAATACTAAGGTCATAAGATCTAGTATATATTTTCATGCCTATTGTAGTTTTATGAGCAGAGGAAAATAAATACCATGTTACCTTTGCTTTTACCTTTGTATGATCAATACCCATAGCATATGCGACTGCTTATAGATTGTCATAATTCATCTTTTTAGGCTGGAGTTTTCTAGAAGCTTGGTACTAGAATTTCCTGTACTTCTTTATTCTGTGCTTATCTTCTTTTGTGTTTGGTTCTGCAGGGTTGTAGGGTGATCATGATGGTTTCTGAAGGTGAGATGTGAGTCTGAAAAAGAGTTTTGAAGGAGCTCTTTGACCTTCCCCCATGCCAAGGATGTTGTGTATCCTTATGCAAGAAGATTCAACACTCTGTATCATAATGGAGAAAATATGATAAGATAAAAGAAACCAAATCAAATTCCAGAAGTACATTTATCACCTAACATATGATCACATGCCTAAAAATTGAAATTGCCTTTCTTTTGATGACTTATTGACAAAGGTAGCATTCAACAGTGAAAACAGGGAGGTTTTTATATGTTTGCCAGAAGAACAAATCCAACCTAACTTGCTTCAGAGATTTACTATCATTAGATGTTATAGATAAATTTCACAGTATAAGTAGATTAGACTCCCTAGTTAGGGATCCACTCTTAAGAAGTTTCCTTCTTAGGGTAATGTAGGCTTTAGATGCCAGACCGGTAAAGTTGACTTAGGGTAATTATCAAATGGAAATTTTCTTGTAGTAATTGTGTTTCTTGTTAATACGGAGGTTGTATATCATAAATTCCAATAATGACCTTTGCTTATAGTGTTCATGACAAAAGTGAATTTTTCAATCAGACAAGTATAGATGAGACATTTCTCAACCAAAACCCACTGCTAGCAAGCATGTTCAGTACTCCAATGGGGTAGTTGTGATAATTAGTGAGAGATACCTTCCCCAAGAAGAATGCCCCATTACCAATAGGCCTGTTCAGTACCCCGATGGGTTTGCCTAGTCATACCACAGACCAGTACCCACTGCCAATAGACCTATTCAGTATCCCGATGGGTTAGTCTCTTAAACCCTTTTTCCATTAGAGGCTTCTTGTCCATAGTCACTTATTTTGGCTTTTATTAAAGAGTGCTTTGCATGGTGACATGGGAGGCTCGTCTGAAAACCTTTTTACAGGCTGGCATGGTATTAGGTTGGAAGGCATATTCTCTTCTTTGAATGTATTTTAAATATTTGTCTGAAGGAAAAATAAACTTTTTATGCACATTATTTCTTTAGAGTGATCCAGATGTATAATCTTGTCTAAGTTTGTCCATAAGAGAATGACCTAAAGTTTCCTTAGGGTACTGATACATCCTCTTCCATAAAACATTTCCTAGTGTGCCCATGATAGAGAGTGTTCATATACTCATATGTTACTCTTTAGTAAATATAATCCAATGAATACTATTGAAGTCTAGTTAGGGTGAGATAGTTACTTGTAGGATAATATATTTTTTTTTGTCCCTTTAATCATGCTGAAATACTGGATAAAGGCAACTTCTAGTATTTGAAGAAGATTATGGTTCTTTGAACAATCATAGGTAAAGATTGTGTCCTTTTTTTTTTGTCAAGCAACAGAACCAAAAGAAATTAAAATACTTCCTTCTTGCTAGCAACAGAACCAAAAGAAATTAAAGATACTTCCTTCTAGCTAGCAACAGAACCAAAAGAAATTAAAGATACTTCCCTTTAGTCGGCAACAGAACCAAAAGAAATTATTGCTTCACAAGAGCTACCATTTGATGCTTCATTCTGCTTCTTGGTTCCAGCTTAAGTGGTTGTTTCATGGCTTCATACTTCATATTAATTGACATAAGATTTTGAAATATGCGTAGCATTCCTTGTCAATTAGGTAATGTGTCCTGATAGTACCATATAAGGACAGACTTCTGGTATCGGACGATTTCTGGTATCGAAGCAGTATTGTTGGTACCGGATTAGGACAAAGTATTGTTGATGCCTACAAACTGATGTTTAGAAATTTCTTGAAGGATCAAATAAATTATAGAAATCTACTTTAAAAAAATTGCGAAAGTAAAACAAAAGGAGGTAAGAATCCCTTGTTACCTTCATCTTATTAAAAAAACTCAATCCACACCTATGTACAAAAGTTTCTAATAAACCAATCAATCAATGTGGATCAGTAGTAAGGTCTCTTTCCTTACTGATCACCTGCATATCTGAATTTTGTAGTATATGAGTCAGAAATTCCTCTTTTGACAGGGGTTTGTTATAAATTCTCAATCGGTGACCATTCACAAGCAGTGGTGTTTGTTGTTCGTCAATTGTCTTTATCTTGATTGAACCATTATCATAGACAGTGTCAATTTCGTAAGGTCCCATCCAACGAGTAGTTAACTTACCTTTGAAGTTCTTGAATTTGCTGTCATACAACAAGGCCCAATCTCCTTGTTGAAAATTTTTCTTTTTGAGATACTTGTCATGCCATTTTGTTCTCTGCTCTTGAATGAGGGTAGTTCTTTGAAGTGCTTCCTGCCTGATTTCTTCCAACTCATTAAGCTGCAAGAGTCTTTGTTGTTGGGCTTCATCCAAGTTCATGCCAACTTGTACTGTAGTCCTGAAGGTTTTGATCTAGAATTCTATGGGAAGAAGCACTTGCTTCCCATACACCAAATCATAGGGTGTATGTCCTATTGTATTCCTCCAGGTGATTCTATAAGCCCATAAGGATTCTAGTAATCTGTCAACCCAATCCTTGTGGTGTAGTTGTACTATTTTGGTAAGAATGGACTCAATAACTTTGTTGGTAGATTCTACTTGTCCATTTTCCTGTGGATGGTAGGGTGTAGATTTCCTATGTTTGATTTGGTACTGCTCTGTAATAGCTTTGACTAGATGAGAGGTAAATTGAGTTCCCTGAGAAATCACAATTTCTCGAGGTACACCAAATCTAGTAAAGATGTCGTTAAAAAGGAAATCTACCACTGATTGTTCACTTGCAGCTGGCAAATCTTTTGCTTCAACCCACTTATTCACATAGTCAGTGCATACAAGTATATACCTTTTCTTTTTAGATGCAGGGTTAATGGGCCCTACAAAATATAATGCCCATTTCTCGAAAGGCTCAATAACTACTTGGGCTTGAAGTGGCATTTGGTCTCGTGTAGTAGGCTTACCCATTCGTTGGCATTCATCACAATAGGATACATAGGTTTTAGCATCTCTGAAAATATGAGGCCAGTAGTAACCAGATTGCAGAACTTTGTAAGAAGTCCTCTTGTCTGCGAAGTGTCCTCCACAATGACCATCATGGGAGGCTTGCAGAATATCATGAATTTCATCTTCCCTTACAGATCCCTTGATTACCAAATCTGGTCCTGTTTTGTAGAGGCAATCGTCATGCCACATGTAGTTTGCACTTAGCTGAATTACTTTATGTTTTTCTCTAGGAGAAAATTTCTGAGGGATCTTCCCTGTCATTTGATAGTTAGCTACATCTGCATACCAAGGAGTGAATGTAGAAATAGAAAACGAATTTTCATAAGGAAAGTTATCTTCTACTAGTGCATTATCTCCCAGATGAATCATTCTAGATAAGAAATCAGCCACAAGATTATCCTTACCAGGTCTATCAATAATGTTGATATTGAATTCTTGTAATAATAATAGCCATCTTGTAACTCTAGGATTTGTTACAGATTTTTTCATTAATAATTTGATGGTCGAATGATCAGTGTGTACAAAAGCTTGATATCCTGTAATATAGTGTCTAAATTTATTAATAGCATGGACCACAACTAGCAATTCTTTTTTTGTAACTGTATAATTAACTTCAGTTGGAGACAGATTTTTACTGACAAAGAAAATAACATAGGGCATTTGATTTTCCCTTTGTCCAAGAACTACCCCAAGGGCTTTGTCTGAGGCATCGGTACAGATATGAAAAGGAAGGGACCAATTTGGTCCTCTTAATACAGGAGTAGTTGATAATTTATGTTTTAGAATTTAAAAATATATTTGGCATTCATCATCCCACTTAAATTCGGCTTCTTTAGATAATAACTTGAATAAAGGGGTAGCTAGGCTTGTAAGATTCAGAATGAATCTTCTATAGTAGCCAGCATGTCCTAAAAAGATGTGAGCTTCCTTTTGTGAGGAAGGTATTTTGATTTGTGTGATAATATAAATCTTTGACGGATCAACTCTCATTCCAGAACCAGAGATGTGATGTCCCAAAACAATACCTTCAGTGAGCATCATTTTTGACTTTTCATTACTTAAGGAAAGATTAGTTTCCTTACACCTAATCAAGACTTTTTCTAGACTGGTCAAAGCTTCCTGGAAGTCTTTTACATGGACTGTAAAGTCATCCATGTAGACTTCCACGCAATCATTGGTCAAGTCAGAGAAAATGGCTAGGAAAGCCCTTTGAAAAGTGGTTGGGGCATTGCAAAGTCCAAAAGGAATCACCCTATAAGCATAGGTTCCCCATGGGCAGGTGAAAGTGGTCTTCTCTTGGTCTTCGGGTGCTATTTGTATTTGGTTATAACCACTAAACCCATCCAGGAATGAAAAATACTTCTTTCTGGACAAGGTATCCAACACCTGATCAATAAATGGTCAGGGAAAACAATCCCTATGGGTGGCTTTGTTCTACTCTTGAAATTCTACACATATTCTCCACTTACCATTTTTCTTGGGAACTATGAGAAGTGGAGATACCCATTGACTATCTGAAATGGGGTATATGAGATTGGCTTGAAGGAGTTTTTGCAATTCCTCTTTTAAAATATCTTTAAGGGCTGGATTCATCCTTCGTTGAGGCTATCTAATTGGTCTGATTTGGTCATTAGTGTAGATATGATGTGTGCATGTTTCAGGGTGAATGCCTTTCATGTCTGCATAATCACATGCAAAGGCATCAAATTGTCTTTGGAGCATTTCAATTACTTGCATCTTTTGTTTTGGTTCCAAACTAGAGTTGATATACAAAGGTTTTCCTGGGGTAATCTCAACAAGTTCAGTAGTTTCTTCCTTCTCTAAGGAAGCTGGTGATAAAGTATATAATTGAGTGATATCGGGGTGCCAAGTTTGTTGAAATTCAGAAGTGAAAATGTGTGACAATTATGCAAAACACCTCAGTTATTCAATGCAATTTGTATCAGCCAAAAATAAAATTAAGACTTGTTCATCTGATTGTTCTTGCATTCCTCTTACTTGTTCAAGTGTTAACAGGGGTCTGATGCAATCTTCCTCTCCATAAGGGTTTTCTAACCAAACATGTATTTCTTGTGTCGGTTGGGAAGGAGGGAAGAGAACAAGTTTTTGGCTATGTGTGCCATTGGATATAATCATCTCACCAGACTAACAGCTGATAAAGGCATCTGTTGTGGCCAGCCAAGGGTGGCCAAGAACCACAGGGTGTCCTGGTTTGGAGGATGATTTAGAATAGATGACTAAAAAGTCTATTGGATATTCCCAAGAAGTTTGAGTGACTGTGACATCATCTAGACTTCATGCAGGGCTAATGACTGACTTATCTGCCAACTCTATCATGGTTTGGGTTGGTCTTAACTAGTTGATTTTGAGATTTTGCATAGTGTCAAAAGGAATTACATTAATTTATGCACCCAAATCAATGAGTGTGTTTGGTAAAGAAATACCATTAATTTCAACAGTGACTACTGGGTTTCCAGGGTCATTATATTTGTATGGCATTTCAGAAATAAATTCAGATAATCGCCCCACCACCTGAACAAGGGGGGGTTCCTTCTTCTTCCTTCCTGGTTTCTTAATGCAAAGATCCCTTATGATTTTGGCATATATGGGGATATCCTTAATGGCTTGCAGCTGAGGTATTTTTATACATACATTTTGTAATTCATCCTCTATATCTCTATGCAAGGGTGGGTCAGGTTTCTTCACTAATAGTCTTTCGGGGTAGGGTAGGAGATTAAATTGTTGAGGTACTTGTACAGACTGAGAAGTTATTGGAATAGGAGGGGAAGTCTCTTCTTCTGTAGGGATGGTTTGAGTGTTTTCTTCCTTAGAATGATTATCATTTTCTTCCTGAATTATTACTGCAGGATTTGATTGGTTTACAGCTTTCCCTGATCGTAGTTGAATTTCATAGGTGGGAAAGGTTTGAACTTATGTATTTTGCATCGGGTGGGTGGTTCAATTATTGGGGTAAGGGATTGGCTGGGCAAGGATTGTTGTTGGTTTCAGAGGGTTGTGGGTAGCTTGGTTTTGTGGCTGTTGATTGGCATTTATAGGTGCTTGCTACTGCTGGTTAGGGTTCAAGGGGGTTGTAAATTGTTGTTGTATAGGAGGTGGGAGCAATTCATCCATGGTGGGTTGAATCTAGGTAGTAATTGGGAAATGTTTGCAGGATACTATGGATATGTAGGGTAAGAGGGATTTCCATACACAGGTCCCCTCCAACCTTATTGCCAAGGTTGAGTTTGAACTTTTTGAGGTGTCCATTGTGGATAGGTCATTGGGGAAGGACCCCATTGTTGCTATTGATACTGTGCATTAGGGTCATAAAATGTATTGGGGTTTTGGGCTCTCTAAGGTCTTTTGGAAGGGTATGGTTTTTTTTGTGAGACTCCTCCTCCCCTATACATGGATTTTAGCTCAAGAAAAGTTGAACACTTAGATGTGGGGTGTTCTAGTGTACATAGGCCGCAGATTTCTATGACATTTAATGGGCATTCCTTCTCACTGTGCTTCTTTCGGCATCTATGACAAAATATTGCTAAAGAAGCCTCTTCTTCTTGTTTCTTTTTCAGTTTTAGAGTATCTAACTGGTTACTGATTGTGCTCAAGATGTTTGTTTTAATGTTCTCCAATAAGTTTCCTAACTCATTTCTGGTGACAGTCCCTGAGCTTTCTTTTGTATTTCTGCTAAAACAATCTCTTGGTCCTTTGCATGTTTTAGCTTGTCCTCTTGAGTACCTTCTACAGTAATTTTCAATCTCTGCAAAAGGGTTTTGGTGTACATCTCCTTAACTCAACAAGTTTAAAACTTCTATGCACTCATCTCTAAGACCTTTCAAGAATACATTTCTTACTATAGCTGGGTTTGTGGTGAATAGTTTTGATTTCTGATAGTTGTATAAGAACCTTTCTAAGTAGTCTTCAGGGCTTTCATCTTCTGTTTGCTGCATTTTAAAAATGTCATTTTTAGTATTATCCTTACAATAGTCTTGGTATTTCCGTAAAAATGTGTCTTTCATCTGATCCCAAGAGAGGATTGTATTTTCTCCTAAGCTCATGAACCATCTTAAGGGTGAATCTTTCATTGTAGTAGGAAAGAGATTAAGTTTTTGGGCATCGTCTAAGTAGTTATAGATTCTACATAATATGCCGAACTCGAATAAAAATAAATCTGGATCTTCAGTTGACATACCTCTGAAAGTGGGTAATGATGATAGTGGGATATTTTTCATGCTGATGTTTTTGAAAATATCCAAGATTGGAAACCCAAAAGTCTCAGTCTCTGTGGCTGCATTTCCTTCTTCTTCTGCCACTCCACTGATAAATGGTTCAGAAACTGGATTTTATGTGTCTCCTAAATGTTCAGTAGATTCAAGTTATGCCCGCCCCAATGTTGATTCTTTTGTTTTAGGTTCTCCTTGTGGAGCCTCGCTGGCTCCCCTTGAATTTTATCCCAATGGATTTTTTCCTGCACCAGTGTAAGTTAGATTAGTGGGGGGGTGTTGTTTTTGAATCTTTAGAGCTTACAAATCTACCCTTGTTATCTTTATATCTATGCATAAAATGGAAATTTGATTCTTAATCGAATTGAAATCCTAATTCTATCTAGAAGGTAAGAAGGCAACCTGGCTTCAGAGAACCCCACTCTAGTGGTTGCATGTCTCTTCACTCACATCTTAAATGTTTTATCCTCCTCCCTCAAGCAGCCTTTAAAAACATTGAAAAATTATGCAAACAATCTAAGCTAAAAATCACTTCCTACTACTTGCAACTCCCCGACAACGATGCCAAAATGTTGTGCTGCGTATATGTTTAGTATAATGCACTCATTAATTATCAATCCAGGATTTGTAATCAACATAGTTACAAGACACTAGTAAGAAAGGTAATTCTAATGTCATGAGTATAGAACTATTCTAGATTATGTATGCTGGAAACAAAGAAAACTAGCAAACTGAAACACACTTTGGTTGTCTTTCACAGAGAGGCTATCTATTCCATTATGGCACATGCAAGTATGAGATGGAGTTCTTTTGACAGATCAACTCTGCTATCTGACCCAGAAAACTAACTATGCAATCACATTTATGAAAGGGAAATCACACATCAATCATCAAGACATAGCATGGGTAGTTCAATAGTTAATATACTGAGTATGGTGTGGTTCACAATGTGTTGTTGTGAACTTCACTAGTTCTCCTTCAAATATGTTTGACTACTGCTGCCAACATTCATGTCCATGAAACAAAATCAAATTCATAAAAAATAGAAACAAAGCATATGCAAAACAGAGTGAGTAAAGATCTCTGAGCAATCATATAATCGAAATCCTAGTCTAAACTATACTTCTATCATCTGAAAGAATTAAAGCTTCAGCTAATCTAACATTTACACTATTGAAATCAAATGCTAATACTAATCTATGAAGATGCTAACCTTTGTTGGGCGGTGGGCCCTTGTTGCTTCAACAGGTCAATGACTGGAGTCTACAGTAGGCTTGCTTTCAACCCACACATTACTCTTACTCAAACTTCAAAACATAGAATCAAACTATGCTAACAACTCAACTCACATTCAATCATAGACGATCAAGACATGGAGATAAAAGACGTCCTTCTATTAATCTTCTCCCAGAATATGTTCTACAATATGTAACACTACTTCACATGCTGTGTTATGATAACTCTCCACTACCTCCACCATCCTTGCCATGACTATTTAAACAGTCTTAGTCGTGAAACACAAGGAGGCGAAATATTATGCAAATCAGTCAATTGTCAAATTTAATTATTTGGTTACATATTTTAAGCTTCATCCTCATGACACGAAGTGCATGAGGATGAAGCAATAACAAGCTATCCTAACATAGCCTTTCTAAAACATTTATGATTCAATAAACATCCAACAATTGTCTTGGGAATGATCTGGAGCTAAACTTGGTACATTCGACTTCCTGTATTGTTACCGGATCATGACAGGTAGATGGTACCGGATCTGAATAGTGCACAAATGGTTGGTACCGAATCACGACAGTCTATGACCGTTGGTACCAGATCATGACAGGTGAGATTCGATACCAGATCTGAATAGAAGGTGCACTTGGTACCAGATAGCTGAGTTGGTACAGGAAGGTTGGACTTATCTAGAGGTCAAAGGTTATACATGGAAAATTGAAGCATTAGTACATGAAACATTTAATCTCCTAGCTCAATAAACAACAAAAATGCATGAATTAATTATACTTTACCTTATGACCTTATCAATGGCTAATGGTAGTGTTGTTTGTCATATATCCAAGCTTAGGTAAGACAAAAAGGTATAGATGAGGAGTATAATAGGGTAGTGGGGATGTCAATTTAGAGGCTCAACAATACCAATGTAAAATGATGAACAATCGATTCTCATGGTTGTCCATCCATCCCTTTGTTTTATTTTATACATCGATTGTACTATATAAACACCCCATCTCCCTTGAGTTCAGGAGGAAGAATTATTCTGGCAATAGCATTTGGCTATTATTGTAAATTTTAGACTTCTACAATATAACTTTTGTTCTTCTCTTGTTGATGTGTTGATGTGTTGATGATCGTGTGATTATGATTTTGTATCCTAGGTCCTTGTATAAGTTCGATGACTTAGTGCAATCTCCTGTCACCATGTTGGTATTGGAGGTCCTCCAAACATGTCCAACTCAGAAGAAATCCTCACTTTCTGCCTTGGGGGTAGTCGACCCAACTGACACTAGACTCATCACATTTGATCTAGATAGTGGATAACCATGCCTCCTCGCTCTGGTAGATTTCTAGATACCAATAAATATTCAAAACATCATGGTTCATTTGTGTATCATCAATGAAGGTGCATCCACATGCATCATGTACAAAACTGTATGGCAGAAACATGGCTCCCCTGAGCTAGTACCATCCACCATCACCTTGAGAGACTATGATGGTCAACCATCTTTGCCTGAAGGGTTCTTCCAAAATGTCCCCATCAAAGTGGGGAAAAACCATCCTCGTTGACATTGAATTTATCGACACCCCACTTGATTGAAAAATCTTGTTTGGACGTAGCTACATGTACGCTATGAAGGTAGTAACCTCTTCCATGTTTCAAATGATGATGTTTCCCCACAACTGGAAGATCTTCACCATCGACCAAATTACACATTATGAGCCTAACCAATCTGCCAACATTGATAAAATTCTTCCTCTTGTCTACACTCGCTTAGATGCTTATTCTCTCATTGACATGGGTCCTGAATTTTCAAAGACCCATCTTTGCTGGGGGAATATCATGGAGCACCACCTCTCATACACCCTTCAACACAAGTGTGAGTCATATATTCTAATGGAGCTGACACCAGAGACACCATTCCTCGACGTTCCACCAATTGAAGAACTATTACCTCAAGAATTCCTTGAGAATCCTACTGCACCACTTATCCTCGATTCCCCCCCACCCCCCTCTAGGGGAAAATCCCAGTTTGGGAGATAATCCCTCAAGCCATTACTCAAATTCCCTTCTCCTACCCGCCACCTGGAGTTCAAGCATTTCAGGTAGCTACGACGATGACCCTTTCAAACATGGTGTTTGCCATCCCTATATGGTATCTTCACCCACCTGCAATGGTTTTTTAGACATATCTCCCTCCTAAACCAGAGGGAATCCCGATGCAGATTCCAGTACAGGATTTGGCCTCACCACCCTTACCCCCAACTACTAGCACCACTGCCATTGCTGGGGTAGATGGAAGAAGAAAGAGCCCATAGCTCCAATTCCTCCCTGAGTTCAACCTCCTTGCCCACTATGCGAAAGAGAGGCACACCCCACTAATATATTTCCTACTCTTAATGAGTTATGCAGTTTGATACAAGTCCCTAGAGAAACCACATTACTCACCACTACACCAAGTATGTCCACTCCTACTCCGAAGTCCTCCATTGTAAGCTGTAAAGGGTTGTGAATCAAATTTGCTTGCTCCATATGCTCAGAATATGGCCATTACACTCATGATTTCCCAACTCTACCACAATTCTGCAAAACCTTAGCCGTAGTACATCGAACATCTCGACCAGATCCCTTTCAACCACTCTATATTGACGCTCACATTACTGATATTCGATACATTTCGTCGTCAGTACCTAAGCGAACGAGGCACCATCGACAATATTGGAACATTCACTTTATGTCTAGCGGTTCCTCGCACCCTCTACATGATATCTTGTTTACATATTCACCACTTGAGGATAACAACACTTACCCATTGACAGTTCCCCCTATCGCTTCCCAGGATCCGCTATATTCTTTCATTTTCCACTACGATGAAGATATCATGGAGGAACTAACTACCCATGATTACCCTTGGAATGTGCTTCATCATCGTGCACTTTTACTCTCACAAGAGGTCTTTCACCCACTTGATCGGTAGCCCCCAGGTCCCGTAATGTTCCAAATCATCTCACCGCACTCTCGCAACATCACCAATAGTGATGGTGCAAATGAGGTGGCATTGTGGGCCCACCATCCATATATAGGCCCTTTTCTCCCAACTTCCACATTTTGGTACAGGAGCTAAGAGAATCTATTTTCTGATTCATTCTCAGCCACGAGATCCTGGTCCCACCATCTACACATTCACATTCCCTGGTCCATCATCTGAACTTAGCCCCGAATGAGAATTTTTCTCCCATCATGTTCAGGTATGCATGCTCATGTTCAAAATTATCAAATAGCTTTTATATGTTCTTTATCATCAGATATTGTTCACGTTGAGTTTTGGGTTTTTATATGTGTAGGTACTTGGTCAACAAAAATGACGCAACCCCTTCAAGTATATGTTCGACACTGGCGTGTAATTATTCCCTCTAAAAAATCAATTGCATCTCCCAGTCACACCCTTTGACGTTCACCTTTAGGGTCCAGACATCCATCTCTACAGTATTGTCACCTCTGCTACATTTTGGTACTATCGCCTGGTAGCACTCTCCCCCACATGAGTTGTCACATTCATATTTCCCCTTGGAAACTTGACACTCATGCTGATTTCACCCCCTAGGGATGGGAGTCCTGATAGTCTTATCCACTTCCGAGAATAAAGCCACATACTTATTCTCATCATATTGTTATCTTTCCCAATGGGCTCCTAGGTTCTATCATCTCGGTTCTATTGATTTCACCACCACATTATCATTATCCCTCCATCTCATCCACCATCAATTTTCCCATCTGAATATTTCCCTCCATTCATTTACCGCATACAGAAACCCACCCAT
>SNQJ01S0040347.1:146480-168583 GCA_010110895.2 Picea sitchensis
CCCCACCATCCACCAGTTCTCTTCGCAACCTGCGCCCTCACAAGCCAAGCCATATTTCATTGGGGCACTCGTTTCTATATATGTGCACTCATCCCAAATTATTATTTATTTATTTGGTAATTGTAAAAAAGCCTTTGTTTCCAACATTTACTTAGTTTTTTGTCATCACCCCTGATGACATTATTTTTTCCCAAAAAATCAACCCATGTTGCCCTCGGTTGGGGCATCCACTTTCCCTCTTCATTTTGACATCGTTAATAAACCTTGAGTATCCCAAGTCCATGTACTCATGATCTCTAAGTTTTTTCACTTTGTTAGCCTCTGTCTTGTTTAATCCCATATCTAGTCATCCCCCTGACACTAGATACAGTTTTACGATTGCTACCAAATTCCCCTTCCAAATTCCCCAACCAAGGGTAGTCTTGAGTCTCACTACATTGTGACTTCATTCATGTTACCTATCTGTACCTGATCTCATCTCAGTGGATTTCACAAATCCCTTTGCTTCTTCGAGTTGCATCTTCCTTTCTATCAACATCAACACAGTTTCCATAAGGGAAACAATATCTTGACTCTCATTACTTTTACAATGTCGATTCTCAAACGACACAGAGAGAATCATCATTTCTCTTTAATTCTGTTGACTGCCATAACATTTGACTTCAGCAAATTCTCATGTTACGGTGGGTCTTACTATGTGACTATTGCAGTTGTTTTATACCATCCGAATACCTGTTAATTCATCAGTCCATCAATGCCTACGAGTCATCAACACTTATTATAGATTTCCTTGCCTCACTTCAGAGCATGTTCACCATTCAGAATTTTCATCTTTCATTATCAACCACCCTGGAGGTCGCTACAGTTATCTACACCAACATACATCTTCAATTATCTTCTTACATTTTGGTTACATGACACGAGCATGGGGTATTCCCGCTTCGTTTGTACAAAATTTTTATTTTTTCTCCCTAGAGAAAGGTTTGGGTCCCATAGTTTCCCCTCTCCCTCCGAAGGATTGATCTTGCAGTTACTCTCAGCACTCTTCATTACAATGGCACTCTCAGTATAAGAAACATTGAATTATTTCAGCTATACGTATGCTCCTAAGCTCACACATCAGGGGGCATCTGTTATCACTGAAATTTCATCCGCAACATTGCACGCAAATGGTTACAGAAATAGAGCAATGCCAACAAAAGTTAGATCACCTGCAACACTAAAATACATTTCAAAAGGCAAAAACTATACAATTGGGCAAAAATTGACATGCACAAAGTCACCAAAGGAAGCGCGTGCATAGTGCGTGGGCCAACAAATCCCTCAAAGTGCACAATGCACCAAATGCGTGATTGTGTGGCACAATGAACAATGCGCCAAATGCACGATTGTGTGGCACAATGCACAATGTGCCAAATGTAGCAAGATATATGTATTTATGGCATATTTTTCATAAGAACCAATAGATCGATAATAATGTTACTTTTTATATTTACAAGGAGGCTATTCGACAATGCATCCAATACATGCAGTGCATTCCACCATATATTGGTGAAGTATATAAAGGTATTGTTCAGTTTTATGGCATGGATACATCAAATATATATTCATGTGAAGAAGGATCCATCTCACGAATCGAGATCAATGCATTATAGAGTGATGGAGAAGGACATAATCCAGATAGAAAATTCTTGGGATGAAGAGTGGAGAATCTTAGAGACAGGACAAGAGAAAGAGACAAAACTAGAAAAATATCAAGAAGAAGAGGAATAAGGAGAGAAAGGAAATGGAAAATAAGTTGTGTGTGAATTCCCATCACCTGTTGGATATAAAAGGAAAGAACACCCTAAGGGTAAAATAGGACAACAACGAAAGAGGTAGAAATTTGTACAGAAAGTGGTCATTCAAGCATTAATAGATGATGACTCAGAAAAGATCGTGGATCAAGTTAAGGAGGTTACATATGAAGATTTTGAATGAGTGGAATAGAAGCAATAAGAAATGCACTTAGATGTGCAAGTGCATATTGTGGCACTTCGAAATATTTTGAATGCAACTAGGATAGAATCACTTAGAACATGAGAACAAGAGAAGATGGAGAGTACAACGAAGATGACAAAGTTGCAACCAATGACATACCACCAATATTCAACATCAGGAGAGTGTCGGGTGATGAATATAGAAATAGAAGATTTAAATTTCTCTATGGTAGAGTTATAAGAGCACGCACAAGAACTTAGTCATATCGACTTAGTGTTGTCTCAGTTTCCCATAGAAGTATTACATAGTTTGCAGACGATCATCATGTAGGAAATTAAATTGTGCATGGTGTCAACATTGATGGACTTGACTAAGGTAGTTGAAGAGAATGATGTGCTACAAGTAGAATACGATAAACTTAGGTTGGAGAGGGATGAGGTTGCACAAATGAAAAAATTTATTGAAATAGATGGTACAGAGGGTCTATATTAATATTCCAGAAGTACCTATGGAGGTATATGCCCCTTTAGAATAATAATGTACAAATATCAGTGAAGCCATTTAGGGATTCCACATGAAAATTATTTATTTGGAAGCACGCCAGACACCAAGTACACCACCATAAGAAAGAGAGCAGAGAGAGGAGATAATTGTGACAACAGTAGAAAGCATAAATAGCATGGATGAGGAATGAGAAAATATTTATGAATAAAGCACACAAGTATGGAGTATGCTACTGGAGAATGAAGAACTAAAAGCATTAGATCAAAAACTACGTTATGTGCAAGAGAAGGTGTTGAATATTAAAGACATGATGAATAATATACCAACAAAGGAAAAAATGGTTGTCTTAGTGGAGAATAGACAGGTAAAGATGGAGATAAATAAAATCATGGCTGAGAAGCATACGTCGATGTAAAAGTTAGAGCCACTGCAAGAAGAAGCGCTCAAGGTAACAGAAGAAATCGAAATAATACAAGGCAAGGTGAATCAAGAAGTACAAGAGAGTGAAGAGAAGTTGCAGACTCCTATCATCGCATAGGATGCAGAAGAGATATCAACACAGGAAATAGAAGCAAGGAAAAAAATCACAAATGTTAGGGAGACTTTTGAGAAGCTCATTTCCACATTGAAGGAAGTGCAACAATATAATTGAGTCACTCAGGATGAGCCATAGGTGAGTGTTGGGGGACTATTGGAGAAGGACATTTTGGGTAAGTTTGGGGAATTGTGTAGGAAACAATTGCATGAAAATTTGGCTAAGGAGAAACATGCACAAAATAAAGGAATAAAGATAGCGTATTTTCAGGGGTCAACAACGCGTGGAAGGAGGAAGTTAGTTAGAAGTGTTTGGAAAAATTTTCCACATTGTAACTAGCTAAGACCTAGTGTCAAAGTATAAATATGTAATGGGTTTTTGGGTTGTAAAGGGGGATTAGTCATGAGAAGTGAGAGATTCATGAACTTCGGAGTTGAGCGAATGTAATTCCGAGGTTCGGGAAGGGTTGAGAGGTAAGAATGAGCTAAGTGTGGACTGTATGTGTGAATGATAAGGCATGTTGGTTTATAACTGAGATATCTTGTATGAGCGCAGTGTGCACCTTTTGTAAGAGATGATGTTGAATGATAATATAAGAATCCTTTCATTGTGTACATAGCCTAGTTTGGGGTGAACCATGTTAAATCACTGTGTCATAATGTATGTTGTGGTGTGATGTGTTCCTTTTCTATTTTGTTTATGGTGCACATATAATGTATGAATGGTTAATATGAATATGTTAGATGCTATTATGATTTTTGGCATGAGATGTTTCTTAAAATGAATGAATGTCTCCCATTCCTCCATGACTACATAATCCTGGTTCCTGCAATACCCATAGGTACCTCGGGTGAGACTTCAACTGCTTGCAAGTGATGCTGAAAAGGTTGGTATTTTTAGGGTTTTTTTGGTGATTAATATTGAATCCCATGTTTTCCCACTACATGCCAACATCCTTTCATTCGATCCTCTATTGGGAATTAAAAAAAAAGGTTTCTTCTTTGAAAATTTCATCTGCCATTTCTCTTCACAACATAGTTTGTCCTTTGTCTCTTTGGGTTCTTTAGGAAATATTAATTCCCTAGAGTGATATTTTTCATTGATCATCCCTTGGAAGGTGAAAACTTTGTGTCAATAGACCCTTTTACAGTCTTATATTCATGAGGAGAGGTTTCAAGCTTATTTTTTGCAAGAAAACTTGTTGTAGGTCATAGGTAGTTTGGCTGATTGTGCTCCTTTCCCTCTTGAGATTGACCTAGATTGTTAGTTTTTCAGGGGGGTTTTCGATGAAGTAATAAATATACCTTCATAATATATAACTCTTGTCATAGAAAAGGTTAGAAAACAACTCTATGAATTGTTGAAAATAAATCATAGCACTCAATCTACTGAAATGAAAATCCACACAACTATTGAAACATCAACTACTTTTTTTTACAGTTCATTGACAACAACACCAAAAATGACAGACTCTTCAATTACATCCTAATTAATTTAGTGAGAAACTAAATATTTATACATTTAATTATCTATCCAAGGTCGTATATTACTTACGAACTCTCATGCATTGTATATGCAAGCATAGTATTGTAGTTGCTAAGTACTTGTAGTACTTCTTGTTATCACTGAAATTTCATCCGCAACATTGCATGCAAATGGTTACAGAAATACAACAATTCCAACAACAATTAGTTCACCTCCAACACTAAAATACATTTCCAAAGGAAAAAATTGTACAATTGGGAAAACATTGACATGCACAAATTCACTAAAGGAAGCCAACAAATCCCTTAGAGCGCACAATGCACGACTGTGTATGAGGAAATCAACACACTCCTATGAACGATGCATTTATGGTTCTTGTTGGCCCCCCAACCACTTATGGACCAACTCCCAACCTGATTTGACCAAAGAGTGCCCTAAGAGGCCCCTTGTTCACACCAAGAACCAATTACATTTTTCCTTGAAGAAATGATATAAATAAGAGCCATGGGTGCACTAAGAAACAAAGATATTCATATTATTGTTATGTTGCCTCAATTCTCCCTTGAGAATCCTATTTTCTCCTTGGATTATTCAAGAATCATTGCAATAGGCCATTCCCCTCTCCTCTTGAGGGAATAGGCATTGATTTTCTTCATCATTTTCCATTTTTCTTCCATTGTAAGAACAAATCTCCATTAGGGAACTCAAGAGGCCTCCCAAGGAGGAAGAGGGCACTCATAAGTCCTCATTTTTCTCTACGGTGTTTTTCCTACTCCATTGTTGGCATTATCTTGGTCATTGGTTGATTTTCTATGGTTCTAAGTTTCTCATGCATTCTAACTTTTATTTCTTAGTTGTTTTAGTTTGTTTCTTTGTTTATTACATGTGATTTTCTTGTTTAACCCACTAACGAACTTTTTTCTTGTCTAGAAGGCCTGACTAGGCATGCAAGTGTTTTTGTTTTTGTCACCCAAGTAACCAAACCAACACGACAAATTGGCGACCATACTAGGGACAAGGTATCAAATTCCACCCTATTTGGGCTTAGAGAACACTTGTTTTTAATCAATTTGTCTTGCAGGTACCAAAACCGGCCCAGCCTTACCTGTCAAAGGAAAAATTCTAAGCTGGAGGAGGATAATTTCACTCAAAAATCCCCCCCCCAAACACATATCAGAAAGTGCGTGGATTTTTTTGCCCACAGACGCACATTGTGCGCACCACAAACTTCTTTTCTCTATGCATTGTGTGCCCTCTACACACCTGTCAGAATTGTAACCTGTGCACATATCCAAATTTTCAAAATTGTAAGGGCTTTGTTATGGTTTGAGGGCCCCTAGCCTTCAAATTCTTGATTTCATACAATTTTTAATGCACATGCACTCCACTTAGACTCCTTTCCCATATGAAAGGTTAGCTAAACATAGGCACTTAGAGGATAAAAAGAACCAAATATTCTCCTCTTTTGCTTTTTTTGCCACATGGATGGCTTGTTTGGTTTGTAAAAATTAAGTTGAGATTATTTCTATCACATATAAAAACACTTACATTAGGACCAGAAATTAACTTTGATCATTGAATATGCTCTTCTCTCGCACCATAGAGAGATCTTGAGAATCAGAAAGGTGGTTAAATGGACATTTCATCTCCCTTAACAAAAATCTTTAGGAGAGGACAAAGCCCCCCTAGAGATACTATTAGTTTCTTTTGAAATCATCTTAAACTTGTAAGGGCCCATACATGCCCACATGTTGCAAACTTAGGATAGTTTCTTGAAATTTCCTTCTTAGTTTACATCACTAGGGGAGTTTAAAGATCAAATTAACGGGCCCATACATGCCCACATGCTTGAAATCTAGGACAATTTGTTAATATTTCTTAGTTTAAACAACATTTAGGTAGTTTAAAGGATTGGTAAGGACCCATATGTCCATATGCTAGTTCTTTAGGGATTTTATAATTCTCCAAGGTTGTACCAATCACACTTAGTATGCTAGGTAACAAGTATTTTTAAGGACCACAGGAAGTCCACATGTTGCAATTTCACACCTAACTTATTAAAACTTGGCACACTTTTTCACTTGCTCACACACAAAGTCACTCCCCACTCACATAATTTCCATTTCGAATTGTGGAGGTTGAAGAAGGTTTTCTCCAAAGGAATTATTAAATGTCCCACTACTTCTTTGGAAATTATCCACACCCACTTAACTCAAACGAGATTGGTTCACACCCCCAATCTCACATCCCACCACCTCTAAAAATTTTCTAAAAACTCAGTTTTCCTCCATAGGAGGTTCCAAAAGAATTTTTTTATTCTAGGTAGGATCTTAGGGGTAGACATCCAAATAACCCCTTGTTATCTAGTTCTCACATTTTCAAACAATAGAAGTTGACAAATAGGGAACTTTCAAATCCTCCAAGTCAAGTGTTCCTACACCATAAGGCAGGGAGATACCCATGAAGGGTTGAAGGCCGAGGTCCAGTTGTTCTATGCGTCCCCCCTTGAGTCACCCAACTCTTTGAAGGGATCCAGCCGGTGACCCATTTCTGAGGCCGAAAATATAAATATCGCACTTTGACCGAGGTATCTAGTGACCAAAATTTAGGACATCTACCCATGTGGAAATTGTGGGTTGCAATTTCACCTTGATCATATTTTGTGTGACTATTGGGAAATATCGCCATATCTTTCGTGATATGCACCCTTTACCCCTCATTATAACTGATTATTTCATCCTTCACTAGTTCCTCTTCCGGTGGCTTTAGACCCCATTGTTGAGTGTTATTGGAAGGTCCAGTGCTATTTGAGAGGAAGGATGATATGTCTTTTAGGACACGAGCATTTGATTTTATTTTTTCCCCCACACAGACAAAATACACCTACCCACATGTTTTCTTATTTATAGTTGATTTATGTATGATACTCATTTGATTACATGCAATTGTGAGTCGTATTATCTTGTGAAGGTCCAAATTATAGAAATTTCTTTTTCATTTATTGCTCTCATCACCATTTTCACACATTCACTTTGCTAGTCGGACATCATTGGTGACCCACAAAATCCTCGTCATTCCAAACGCTTGCAAAATCTCTCTCCTATTCTTGGAGGAGTCCTAGTGTTTCCAACTCACTGGATTAACCATCTCACACCGCCATGAGTGATACTATTTTGGGATTAGATTTACTTATTTCCACTTTTCTTGGGTCCAATTCCCAAGGAAATCCATCCACTAGCTCTCCTTCACAAGGAGGTGGGGGCAAACTTCTTCTCAAGGGAGAAGTACAACCACACCAAATCCCTCTCAAGGGTCAAGTCCACTAACCGCTCACATAATGGTTGGAACTAATACTCCACCCAATCCCCCCTATGAAATACATGGCATCTCTCAACATTCTTGATTTGACCAAAATCACGAATGATCCCACCCTACATGACCTCTGATGGCCCAATATTCCTACCAAACTACCTTTAGATATTCCAAAATTTGAAGGAAAACTGGGGGAATACCCCGCAAACCATGTTATGACCTTCCACTTATGGTGCTCTTCAAACAACATCATGGATGATTCCATCCGCTTAAGATTATTTTAAAGAACAGTCACTGGACCATCAGCCAAATGGTGTGTGGGCAAAAAATCAGGGTCCCATGTGACTTTTGAATCCTTGGCCAGAGCCTTTTTGGTATTTTTTTTCAACGACTAGTTTTTCATGACATCAGTACCCATGATGGGTGCGACCTCTCAACCAAGTTCGGGTTCACCTTGTACCTCAACATATAACCTGGGCACTAGTGAAAGTGCTTCACCTTCCTATGCGCCCTATGGATCATTACCACAAAACAATCTATACTTTCGATTTCTTGGTCCTCCACAACCAGTTTCTCCTTCTCATGGAAAACCACATGTTAGAGTTAACTTTTCTCATCCCTCTCCCATTCAACAGCTTCATAATTTTGAACAGTTAAATACGAAAATTTTGGTCCATCAACCGAATAATGCCAAGAATAAATGGAAAAAATGAAACAATAATAACTCGGGACCAAGAGAAAATAACCCCCAACAAAACAAACCCGTTAGGGGAAACCAAAATCAAGGCATCCAGAAACCTCAAGGGGACAATAACAACAAACTCCAAGGGAATAAAACAACAACAACCTCAGGATGAAATTCCCTTGCACTCTTTGCAGTGAGTAAGGACATTATACTCACCATTGTCCCGAAATTGTTGAATTCAAACAGATGAAAGAATCCATGAATGTGCCACGTCCTCCAACGTTGCCTACCCCTTCGCAGGCCCCACAATAGTACTTGCAACATCCACCCCCAGTCGTGTTTCAAAACCCTATTCCACACTAAGGTGTGATGAATACCCAACAGGAGGTACACCATGCCACACCATAAATGGGGTAGTATCAAAACCCAGGGCCCATCCACCCTAGAAATCCAGTTGATCGCAATATCATCCTCACCAATGAAGAAGAGATTATTTTTCAAGCGCACGGTCGTCAATACAACACACCCTATGAATCTACTCCAACCGCCTCAAAAATGGCTCCAGCTATAACCAGACAACCCTTGATGATTCCACGCCCTAATATTGAACCTACCATTCATATACCTTGCATTCCATTGTGACAGACTGTCAATAACCCTCAGGATAGGGCAACACACAATTACAGTATAGTTGATGACTTAGCACAATCTCCTGTAGCCATGTCTATATTGGAGGTCCTTGTAACACCCCAGGTTTTGAGCCACATATTAAATAATGCATTTCGTTAATTGTCAAGAGGCTAGAGGGCCCAAACAATTAAAAGAGGCCAGCATGCCTAATAAATGTAATGTTTGATCATTATTAATAATAAACACATCGTTGGCTGCTAGACGGACAAGGACTAGAGTTATAGGGGGTTGTGATTTCACAAGAGAGGGGGTTTGAGGGGATAAATGTTTATTTCCTATTTTGATTACCCTTTTTTCTAAGGGAGTGGATCAGTTACATGAGCTTCTTGGGGGAGAGGCCATGAGGTTCTTGATTCCCCACGAATTACTTAAACTCTCCCCTGGTCTAATTAGGGGTTCACTCATTCACTCATTCTCTCATTCGCTCACTCACTGGTTCATTCGTTCGCTCATTCACTCATTCATCCTTCCTCATTTGTGTCTTGTCTTTGGAAATGCAAACAAATTGTTGAAGAGTAGCCATGGTATTGTTGGTTGTAGAGGTCTCTAGTGTAATCCATACCTGACTTGAGTCTTGCACTTTGTTATGTCCATGGTACAGTTCAGTTTAGGATACATTACAGTTCAGGGGGGACTCCTTTATTGGTTGGTTTCACTGATACATATTGGGTCAACGACCCTAATGATCAGAATTATACTACAGGTTATGTTTTTAGCCTTGGATCAGGACCTATCACTTGGGCCTATAAGAAACAATAGGTATTTCACTTTCTTCAGTAGAAGCAGAGTATAGAGTAGTGGTAAATGCAAGTCAGGAAGCCTTGTGGCTTCGACAGATCATTTCAGAGTTTGGATTCCACCAACAACATCCGACCATCATTTGGTGTGATAATCAGAGTGCCATCAAGCTTGCCAAATACCCAATTCAATATCCACACAACAAACACATCGAGATACACATGCACTTCATTAAAAAGTTCATTCATGATCAAGTTATTGAAGTGCTCCTTTTCCCTACAGAAGATCAAGTTGTAGACATTTTCACAAAGTATCTTACAGAAGTGAATTTTTCCAAACTTCAATCTATGTTAGGAGTTCAAGAAGTTGTCATCAAGGGGGGATAGGCTCTAATGCCTCCTTCCTTCTCCTATTGTGTCACTATTATAAATCATTCAATCCTTTCCCAAGTTGTTCTTAAGGGGGGATGTTAGGATATTTAGACACTTAGAAGTTAGTTAAGATCTACTTGGTCTAATGTGTCGTTAGGTAAAAGTGTGTTTCTTAGTGTGTTTCTTTAGTATGAATTAGTATGCATTTGTAGTTAGGAAATCCGACGGTCACGATATGTTCCTGACATAGAGTGATCTGATGGTTCATATTCTACTCGATCTCAATGGCCATTGATCCATGAATTAACACCCGATTGGTCCATGATCTCTATTGAAAGAGCATGGAGGGTCATTTGTCGATGATTGATTGTGAGAAAATCTCTTTGTAATCTTTTTCTTTTGCATTAATAAATTTCTCCAAGTGGTCGCGTTGGCTGGGACCGTGGATGTTTCCCTGTAGGGTTTTTACCACATCAAAACATCGGTGTGTCGATCTTTCATCTAGTTGTGTGAGTGGTTACTAAAGGTGTTCATCCGATTTTGGAATACATGTGTTGTTGAACAATAAGGTCGGTTCATCCAATATAAATGACCGATGGTCGATGAAGAAAAGAGGAGGATGGCATGTCATACCACATCATCGAAGTTGACACCTTAGGATGACTTGTTATTCCACGTCAACATCCACATTTCATTCCATGTAAACAAGTTCCATATCAACTTAGTTTCCATGTCATCCCATAAATTGTTGATAGTAGATGATCGGATCGACTGAATTGGTAAGGATTTTCATCCTCCAATGAAAGTCACTGATGTTTGATGGTCAATGGTTGGGTCAGTTGGTTTAGTGATTTATTGCAATCAGTTTCCAAGGGAATGGGTTGATGTCTGACGGTCGAGTCGACAGGTTTATATAAGTGTTGCATGCGACCAAATGGAAACATCGTTCGTCGATCGTAGATAGAGCTCGGGTCAACAATCTAGATTGCTTTGAGCTAGCGATCGATGGTGGAGATCCATATATGGACCTGGAGAAGTTTTAGGGAATAAATGAATGACATTTGACCCTATTTTGAGTTTGATGATGTATATTTAATGGTTTTTATAATAGTAAAACAATAATTTTTCTGCAATTGTTTCGAGATTTTGAAGGTCATGAACTTGCTGGGCGATTTTGAGGCCCCAAACGACATTTTTAGGCAAACAAAACCCACAAGAACAAAGTTTGTATTGTAACAAGGTACACTCTATATTTAAATCTCAAATAAAATAACTCAGAGAGAGATATCCAATGACCTAATTCGAGTGCAAATCAGATATCATATGAGAAAGTTACAACTAAAACAGTTAAGGTAAAATTTCGACACCAGATTACTTCTAGAGGGAATACGTCCTTGCTCACAATTCTGTTTGGGGCATATGAGTAGTTTATGGAAATATTATGAACCACATAAGGAAACCATGGATCCATATTTGGGATATGAGTACCTAAAAATGTGCAGGAACAGAAAGAAGCCACCTGTAGCATACATGAATAAATTGGGAAAACAATCTAAACTTCTCCAGACCATAACTTTCAACTTGGAGCTTAGATTTGAGAAAATGAATAGTAGATTAAAATTTATTGAGGAGTAGAAGACATATATCCACCAAGAACTAAATTCATCATTGAAAAGTTCTCAAAAAATAATAAAGATATTTCTGTAGCAGTAAGTGAGTGGAAATTGCATCATATGAATGTTGTAACTTTTCACTCAAAATTCATAAGAATGCATGATTATAGTAATTGGAAATATGTTTTGGAGAGGAAAGAATATAAGGAATCAGATTTTGACTTGATCCCTTATGTTATTCAGAAATTGATGAAAAGAAAAACGTGTATTCTAATTGATGAATTGTTTTATGTTATGCATGTTCCAACAATAAGTATTACATGCACATTTCTTGTAGAATTAAAGGTACATGAAAACAACTTTGGTTCTTCTATGAGAAATGGAGTTATGGAATATTCCTAGGGATCTTACAAACATGAGGAAGAGATCATATCTTTCTATGTCAGCATGGTTGTTGGCACAGGGGAAGACCTAGGGTTCATCTCCAAGAGCGCACCAAGAAGCCCTAACTACTAGCCCTTTCGGCCAAACCTACGAAGCAGATGCAGTCTCACCTGAAGCAGTTATGAGGGGGTTGCAGGACAGAGATGTCTACACCCAAAGGAAATATCAAGTGAATCTAACACAAGAACAACACAATATTCATATATCACTTATCACTTAGATCTATTCTACAGATCTACTTATCAGATATAAAATAGTACTGCAATCACAGTATATCAATGATAGATACGAAATACCAATCACACACAACACAAAATATACATGGTTCACCCTCTCTCTAGGGCTACGTCCACAGAAATGTGCTATAATATATTGAGGGAAAACATACAGTTCTTATATGCACTCTTAGCTAGCAGATCTTCTTTCTTCTCCTCTCTTTCTCTCCCCTCCCTGTGAACCCAGCTGCAGGGTTGATCTTCGCACCTAGCTGAAGATGTTACAATCCATAAGGCTCTCACTCTTAGCACTTCTCTCTCTCTCAATACAATAGTCTCTCACAATAACAATCATATCGATCACTAGAAACAATGATAACCTATCTTGATACCAACCCTAAGTACCAACCCAACCTAGGCCCTTTAGACCACTATTTATACATTACAATAGCTCATCAATGGCCTTAGGCTGAAACCTAGGTGTCCAAAACCCTAGATACCAAAACCCTAGGTGTATAAAACCCTAGGTCAACTTGACCCATATTTTCAGGGCTTTGCCAGCCTGTCTTTCCTTCCTTTTCACACGGTGCTCTAAAGCATCCATCGATATCTTTTTCCTCTTTCTCAGTTCTCCATGATCCCTCTTGCTTGCTTATCTGTCATCCCCGATCTCCTCATCCAATGGCTTTATTTCTCGGGCTTCGCTCCATATTTTCTTCTTTTTTTCTCACTTCAACCCAAGAACAGTCACTGTGTCTTTCACACAGTTCGCATTCTCCCTTTTCTTCCTTGATCTTCACATGCTTCCATAACCAAGGGCCAACAGGCCCCCAACACTCACATGTGACTCATCCCAAGGCACTTCAGATCTGAGCTTCATGTTTTACTTCGACTCCAGGCTGTGCAGTGCATCCTCTTCATTCTTCTCTTTGCCTCCTCTCCATCCCTTGTGCAGACTATATTTTCTATGCTCGGTACCCAGTTTCAACTGCACCTAGTACCTAGACCCTTCTCTTCATGTTTCTACTAAGAGCTGTGAGACAGCTGGTTGTCATAGTACAACTTTAGCTGGATCCCATTCACTAAACCTTCTTTCCATTCTCCATTCAGAGTCTTCAATTGTGTAGCTCCTCCCTCTGTAACATAAGCGATCTCGTATGGCCCTAGCGAATGTGTTATGAACTTCCCAGGATGTTTTATGGACTTGCTTTCATATACCAGTACTAGATCACCTTGTTTGAATGCCTTCTTCTTGATGCGCCTATCAGGATAGGCCTTCTCTCTTTCCTTCTGAAACTGTTGATGGAATCCTCCAATGAATCTATCTTCTTCCAATTCAACCAACTGTGCAAGCCTCTCTTGAACAGCTCCAGGGTCATCCATACCTATAAAGGTAGCAATTCTTAGGCTTGGTACCAAGTATTCCATTGGAACAACAACTTCAAGACCATATACCAACTTAAAAGGGGTCTACATTGTCAGCTTCTTACAAGTGGTTCTATAGGCCCATAACATTGTTGGTACTCTTAAATCCGAATCATCTCTTCTTGCACAACAAATATTGGTTAGTGTTGTCTCCAAGATCTTGTTGAATTCTTCAACTATCCCATTTGCTTGTGGATGGTACAGTGTACTCTTCCGATGGTGGAATGTAAATTATTTAGTCAAGGATTCAATTGTCTTATTGATGAAATGTGTTCCTTGATCACTCATAACGATCTTTGGGCATCCAAAACTAGTTATGATGTCATCAAATATGAAGCACGCAGCTGTAGTTGCACTACAGTCCTTAACTACTCTTTCTTTGGCCCATCTAGTCAAGTATTTTGTTGCTGTAATTATGTACCTTGCTCTTGTATGCTTTCCTGGTGGATTTATAGGTCCAACAAATTCAACGGCCCATTTATCAAATGCTTGTAGGGTCAATTGCGGTGCTAATGGAATTTCATCTCTTCTGGATGGTTTCCCAACCCTCTCGCATACATCACAGGCTCTGGAATAGTCCTTAGCATCTCTGTGTAAAGTAGGCCACCAAAGGCTATCTCTAAGAACCTTTTGCACAGTTGCTTTCCCTTCGTAATGTCCTCATGTGATGCCTTCATGAGATTACACAAGGATCAATGGTCATTCTTCCTCCATAAAACACCTTCGCAATATCTCATCCGGTCCCATCTTGTATATATGTCCAGCTATAAGTGAGAAATCTGTAGTGTGCACTACTAATTGTTTCTTCTGAGGAATTGTATACTCACTGGGTGCCATTCCTATTGATAGGAACTGGACTATCTCTACGACGTGGTCATCGATCTTTCTAATGGCTAGTAGTTGTGCATCTGGTAGTGTATCCTCCAAACTAGTTGGCTCTTCTCCATGTTCCAACCTTGATAAGTGGTCAGGACCCTTGTTCATTCTCCCTGGCTTTACTATGATCTCAAAATCATATTCTTGAAATAGAAGAAGCCATATTCATATCCTTCCCCCAAAAACTAGCTTGTTGACTAGGTACTTCAACACGGAGTGATCAATAAACATTTTAATGTGTCCTCCCAACAAATAGTGGCGGAATTTCTATAGTGCATAAACCATGGCTAATCCCTCTCTTTCAGTAGTGGTATAATTAATCTCAGTTGTAGATAGCTTGCTTCTAGAAAAGGCTAATATGTGGTCAATATCTCCTTCTCCTGACTGTGCTAACATAGCTCCTAAATAAATGGAAGACACATCGACATGTACATGAAACTCCTTGGTCCAATCTGGGAAAAACATAATGGGTGCAGTAACCATTTTCTGTTTCAGTGTGTCGAAGCTCTCTAGGCATTCTTCTGTCCAACTAAACTGACAATCCTTCTTCAATAGCTTCTCCATGGGTGTTTTAATCTAATCATATCCCTTAATGAACTTTATGTAATATCTAGTATGTCCCAAGGCAGTGTGCAACTATTTGACTGATGTAGGAGGGGGTAGATCAACTATAATGGCAATTTTGGATGGATCTACCAGCAATCCTCTCTTGCATACAATATGACCTAATATGACGCCAAATGGTGAAAATAAAATACATTTCTTCAGGTTCAAATAAATTTGACACTGCCTGCATCTATCCAACATTAGCCTTAGACATCCAATGTGATTTTTCAATAAGCTAAAAACAGTCCAATCATCAAAGTATGCTTCTAAACATTTATGCAGAAATTCCTTGAATGCTTCGACCACCACCCTGGAAAATATGGCTGGGGAATTCTTCAATCTGAATGGTATCACTGTATATTGGTAGGATCCCCATTCTATTGCAAATGTGGTCTTATGGAGGTCTTCCTTGGTAATCCAAATCTGATGGTATCCTGAAAATCCATCTGTAAAAGAATATACTTCCTGGCCTCCCACATTATCTAACACTTCGTCAGTGAATGGTGTAGAAAAGGGGTCATACAAGCAAGCATCATTCATCTTCCTAAGGTCTACGCATATCTTGATTTCTCCTATTTTCTTGTCTTGCACCACCATAGGGCTTATCCACTCTGACTCTTCGACAGGTTCTATAATTCCTGCTTCCAACATTCTGTCAAGCTCAATCTTTACTTTCTCCTTATATTTAGGGTTCAGTCTGTAAGGTCTTTGTTTGACTGGTCTATCATCTGGATTCAAAGGGATCCTCATATCTCCCATAGGCCCTTTAATTCCCTTCATATCAGTGAACTTGGTTGGAAATAAGTATTGATATTCATGTAGTAACTCTGTAATTTTATTAATGGTAGAAGCATCCCAATAATCTCCAACGTTTGCAAACTTTGGTGTCTGTTCTCTTCCAATATTGACTTTCTTGATTTTGATTGGTTTTCCAATGAATGTTAGCTCAACTCATGTTCCTTCCACATCTCTCTAGCCCTTTGTTTCTGTGATGTTCACCTTCCTCGGATCATCGTCTTCATCGACATTGATGTTGTAACAGCCTTGCAGTTTCTGGAGAGGCGCAGTCCATTCATCCTCTTCCTATTCTAAGGGAAGGCTAGATACCTCCTCAAATACTTTCTGTCTCACAACCTATAGTGCTTGATCTACTGAAGGATATTGACTTTCAAATAAGAAAGTGGTTACAAAATTCTGAGTCATACCTTTCCAATCTGTAGTGATGAGGCACAGTTCTACTTGAAGGTACTAGTTGATAGGTGTCATGTCTGGCATGTTGATGAATATGTGTACCCATTTTTATTGATGAATATTGATCCAGGCATCCTCACATCTTCGCACATGGTCCTTTGGGCAGCGTCAACCTGTGTAGTGAACTTCGCAGCCTTTTACTTGTGTTGAGAAACGTGTTGTCATCAGAGTATGGAATTGTACCCAATCTGTAATATTACTTTTGTGTGTTCCCCACCATCTTGCTGGTGTGTATTTAAAGGCCTCATCCATTGCCAAAAACGTCTGTTGTTTTGGTACACTTGCTTCAAAGTTTGATAGGAAGGCTTCTAACGGATTCAGACCATCAAATGTGGGTAAGTTACTTACTGTTGTGTCGATCCAACGAACTTCTCTGGTTAATCTAGCACACCTCCTTGTAGATACTTCATACATCTAGTTCTTCCAGTTCTCCAGTGCTTCTTCTCATTCTGATGAGCACACCCTGTCACTTCACCAACTTAGATTCCCATCGGCTATAGGATTAATGTAATCCTGTTGTCTGGATGTTATTTTATATATGTTTTCTAGTGCATATATGTGGTCTTCTTCTTTGATAGGTTCTGTGTACCACTAACCTTCATCTAGATCTAAAGGTACGATGAACCTAAGGCCATCTCCTTCAAAATTCATACATATTTTCTTTAAGTCAACAACAATAGATTTATTGAAGGCCCAATCAATTCCTAACAACGTAGGGTAAGGGAAATTGTCATCAACTATTTCAATTACCTCAAAATCTGCAAATGTTCTTACTCCATCAATTTCCATAGGGACATGCTCCAATCATCCAAATGGGATGAAAACTTGCTAGTTAGACATCCTAAGCCTGATAGGGGAATATATCAACTTTGGTTTTCCCATCAGTGCCCAAGTTTTCTTCATCATGACATTGACCTCCGACCCTAAGTCAATAACTACATAGTCTATCTCATACTCTCCTATTTGAGCATTCAAATGTGATTTCTTATTTTCCCTTATCTTCTTACTGATTTGGTGTACTTCCCTATTCATTAAGGGATCTATCTATTGAAACAAATTTTAAATTTTTTTTAACCCTAAGACACAAACTTTCCTTTTTTCGGGTTTCGGCTTTGCATAAAGCATAAGCTTCGTTATCATTCCCAAGCGCCCGATACCGATTTCCCGAAAAAAATTATTCTTTAAATAATAAAAGGTAAAAAACCTAAAATGTTATAAGAATCCTGACATATTTTCTATAAAGTTATTGTAATCATGATAATCTTTAAACCTAATGGAGTTAAGATTAACTTTAAAAAAAAAATTGGGATTCGAGGTTTGCTGAGAACATTTTTTTTTTTCAATACATATTGAATCACGAAATCCCGATCCCCGATTTCCTGAAAGAATGGGAGTTAGTTCAAATTCTGATTAATTAATTCACTAACACAAGAAGTTAAGAATTAAGATAATCAAATCATGATTTCGGGATTCGGAGTTCAGCGATAACATATCCCTTGTCAACACAATCCCCGAAATCCCGAAACGTGAAATCTCGACCCATAATTTGTGTTAAAACTAAATTAATCATGTTTTGTCTTTAATCTTGATTAATTAAGTCCTAAGGTAATCATATCATGATTTCAGAAATTGGGATTCATTGATGACATACTTCCTGTCAACACGATCCCCGAAATCCCGAAACACTTAATACCGATCAATTGTTTTGCTAAAATGAATTTAAGTCTTAATTAATCTCGTTGTGATTTCACGATTTCAGAAATCGGGATGCAGGGATAACATACATCTCATCAACTCAATCCCCAAAATCTCGAAATGCGAAATCTTGACTCTTAATCTGTGATTAGTACAAATTAACTCTGTTTTGAAAACATGATTAATAGTAATCAATCTTTTTAGGTTTTGTTCACGTTACGGTTTCCGATTGAATGAAATGTTCCAAATTTTTTTTTAAATTCAAAAGCGCCAAAATGAGGCCACTTAAATAAAGAATAACTGGTGATATGTGACACTAATGCGTATCTCAGTAAATATCTACTGCATTAAATGTCTTGAATTCTTGTCAGCTGCGTCAGTCCCTTCATCGTTAAATGAATTAAAAGAGAGTTTGAAGATCTGTGTTTCGCAACATTTTCTGTTTCAAAATATCAAGCGTAAGACGCATTCAGCCGAGCTCATACACCTTTTTTGTGACAGGTTTTCCATCTAACTTAAAGTCATGGTACCAAAAAAGGCACCGAAGAAGAGTGAAGATACACAGGAAGGAGATATCATATCTGACACTATGCCACATGCTATTGATTCCATTAAATCTTGGACACAAATCTCTAAACTCCTAGAATTTGAATTCAAGAATTCTCATACTGATTCTGATAATCACTTTCAGGATATAGAAGAATCAGAGCTTCATAAGATCACGGCGCACCCTCAGCTTTTGGCGTATAACGATATGATCAGTTGGGCACTGGAAAAGGTTGATATTCTGATGAGGAGCATCTTAAATAATCAAGGGGTCATTGTCGGCTCGTTCAGGCCAGAACATATACAATTAATGTATAAGCTTTCACCGAATCCTAAGTACACTTTTAATGTTGAGTTTTTAGCTGAATTTCAAAGGAAAGAGTGTATTGAGGCAGACCGAACTTATCCTGATTTAATTAGAGATTGGTCGAGATGTCCATCAAATTTTAGGGCTGATACCCATGGGGTTTATACCACAACATCTTTGAATTAATACATGGTCTATGTAGCTATTATGCTATGTAGACTATTTGGGAGAAAGTATCCCTGCCATTTTCATGCAGATTCGGTGCCCTTTTTAGAAGAAGCTTCAGAAGAATTCACTTTCAACAGGAGTAAAATTCTATCTAATAACCTAGCTCAAGAAGTTTCAAACTATAGAGTTGTAAAATCTAAAGGTCAACCAATGGCCTTTTATATGTCAGCATACATTATGGATGCAGTTTTCTTTATGACTCCTTTTCCCTTGATGAATTGGAGTTGGAACATAACTTGCCCCGAGCCCATTCATGAATATCACTCTACACTTTGGGAATAAAATGCTAAGAATGCATTTTATGAAATTTTTCATTTCGTAATAATTCCAATGCATAACATTTTTTATGGCTGTGAACCCCCTCGCATTTCTGAGTCAGTCTCAGGAAATCTCAAAGCGATTGCCGACTAGTTTATTGATGAGAACTTTTCTTATGTTAGGGTTTATGGGTGCTCAATTCCTCCTCGCGCACTTTCGAAATTCCTCCCGAACAGATTGGTATTGAGGGAGGTAGCACATCAAATAGTGAAAGGTGGTATTGGGATAGAACTAAAGGTAGCTCAGAAGAAATCTTGGCCAGTCTTCCTTGTGTATGTAGGAAAATTTTCTTTGCTAAACCTTGGCCACTCTAAAGTAGAGGTTGAAGCATTAGAAGAAATAAAACTGGTAGATATTGAGCACAGAAAGCATGACCCTTATCAATTAGTAAGCAGACATTTGATGCACTGTAATTTGAAAGCTTATGAGCACGAAACATCTATTTATGATGATATTTTCAAGGAGGTCAAAACCTATGAAGAAGTATTGAACAGGGTACAGGCCATGTCACCTGACTCACAGGTTGGTTTCATGTCATTTTAGAGTCACAGACGAAGTTGTTTACCAAAGAGTTTGCAGGGTGATTCCACAACCCCTCCTCCAGAGAAGGAAGGGCCTCCCCTGGGCTTTGAAACAAATGTACAGGATAAATCAAATGCAAAAGGAAAAATGAAGGAGGGTGAAATGCCTTTGCAAGAAATAGAAATTCCCCAGACAGAAAAATCAGGGGCAGGGAAAGGAAAGGAGTTGGAAACACCTTTAGAAATCTCTGGGAGTTTTCTGAAAAAAGTAGGTGGAACATCATCAACAGAACTTGGAAGTCCCATTACTTCCTTGACTCCATTGCAGTCTACATATGGAAACCCCCACGAGGGAGCTCTATACGCTAGTGAGCTTGAGCCTATTTCTAGGGATGAGATTCCTTCATCTGATTATTTTTTCAGTAAAAAAAGGAAGGCTATCTTGAAACAGGAGATGCATCCAATACGAGATATAATGATTAAAAAGCACAAAATCATCATAGATGGACAAAAACTTAAAGAGGGGGAATTCACTACATAAATAGTGGGCACAATGGGAGCTTTAGCGTCAACGAATTTATACTCTGTGGGAAGTTTGACGACTATGTTGGAACAGAAAGACCAAATGATAGCTCAACTACAGGGTCAATTGAAAGAGACCGAAAGAAATATCAGTTGGGGAATAAAAAAGGGTTTAGAACAAGCTAGATTGAATGACATTCAAGAGATTCAGAAATTAAAAGAAAGCTTAGAAGAAGCAAATCAGAAAATATAGGTTACTCAGGCTCAGGTCTTAAAGCAAGAGGAAACAAATAAATAGTTACAAGATAATATAAGTTTCATTTCAAATCAAGTGGTAGAGCTTGAAGTTTTCCAGGCTAAGGTATTGGGGATACATATGAAGATAGAGGAGGAACAACATGGAGTGTTTTTTAATCTGGAATTTGTCCAGAATTACTTTCAGGAAACTAATAAATCCTTGGAAGATATTCTCCAGACGGAAATAGAAGTAAAAGTGGCCAGAACGACTTTCCAAAAAGCAGTGACTCTTTCAACAAAGGAGGAGGCCGGAAAGATTAAAAAATTATCTATTTCAAAGCAGGTTAAAGGAGATGTAATACTCAAGGTGTGGGAGACAGACCTTGCATAAAACAAAAGAATAACCAGAGAGGTCAATCATGATTGTCAAGAAATTTTTTATCTTTTAGAAAAAAATTCTTTGAACATTGGAAAAAATGACTATCCCGGGTTGTTAGGAGAAATAAATATTGTCAAGCATCAGTTAAGGTTTAAAGAAGTGTTGGAAGATATTCAGGCAGAGATTCCACAAATAAAAGTAGTCAATGTTACTCAGATTGACAAATGGATAGTAATGCCTAAAAGATACAAACTATTAAGTTTACAAGAAAGGTAATGGAAGATCGTTTGCCAGAATTACAGAGAAATTTTTTCTTATTCGAAGCAAAGGATATTCTAGAAGCTCCCAGATTTTTAGTACAGTTCCTGGGAAAATGTGTTCGTTGTCTTAAAGAAGAAGGAGCAGGTTGATCAACACTGACATGAAATACTATTTTGAAGATGTTTCATCATTAGAATAATAAAGTGTTGGTCACTATAATTGCTTAATTGATTCAAACAATCAAGTGATACATAAATTATCAACCCAGGGAAGTCTTTTATTTCAAAGATAACCACTCACTATATATGCTCAGTTCCAAAAACAACTTAGTGTTGTAGTAGAGAAACTTATACTAATCA
>SNQJ01S0040348.1:20206-30460 GCA_010110895.2 Picea sitchensis
CTTCAACCTATATGTTTGGAGTTTGGCATCTTTTACTTTCTCATTTCCTTCATAACTGTTAATAAGTTTATCCCACATAGCTTTAGTAGTTTCAAGATGCATCACCTTTACAAACTCAGCTTCAACAAGTCCATTCAAGATAGAATTCATTCCCTTAGCATTAAAGCTAAATTTTAACTTATCATCCTTGGAAGCCAACACAACAGGCTTTGTATATCCAGTCTCTACTACATCCCAAACATCAACACCTAAGGGCATTAGGTATGTTCTCATTCTAACCTTCCAAAATGCAAAATTTGTTCCATCAAATAGAGGAGGCTTACTGGCTGAAGTTCCTTCAAGACTTGTCATGTTTAAGTTTACAGATCTACCTTTAAATAAAATGAACCCGCTCTGATACCAATTGTTGAAATTACTAAGACAACTGAGAGGGGGGTGAATCAGTTGTTACTGTGCTTAAACAATTTTAGGTCTATTAAACCATTTTAAATCTTTCATCAAGTGACCATCGATATTATACATCATATGAACAACATAAATAATGAGCATCAATCACACATAAGATATACACAGAGACATATTTTCACAAGGAAACCCATAAAGGGAGAAAAACTCTTCTTCTTCGAAATGATAGACAGTCTTTTAAGTTCTGTACATCATCTATGTTTGAGCACCAACTCAAAGTGAGTCTACTACCTCTGTTTTACAAGCTCCAACTTGTTGAGAGCACCAACTCTCTGGTTTCTCTAGCACCGACTAGAAGGAAGCACCAACTCCCTGAGTGTTCTAGCACTGACTGAATGGAAGCATCTACATCCACTTATACAAGCACCAACTTGCATACATAAAACTCTATGTTTTCCCAAGCACCACCCTGCCACCCTGTTTTCTAGCCACATCTAGATGGAAGCTACAACTCCCAATATTCAAGCACCAACTCAAATATCAGAGGACCACAGTCCTCCCTAGCACCACCCTACCTCCCCGATTATAAGTAAAATGATTGAATAACCAACACCGCAGGTGTTTCAATTCTTACCACTTCTCTTCTGTCCTGCAATTCTTCTATGCTTCTATCTGTTCTGCAATTCTGCTCTACTTCAAGCTGTTTTTGCAATTCTTCTCTTGCTTCTGTCTATTCAACATCTGTTACTCATCTCTGAGTTTTATCTCACACTACACATACTGTTGGTATCACATTGCACATACTGTAATTTTCCCTTTCTTACAGTTCAACTCATTTTTCATTCAGAACAACCAACCATTCACAATCACTCCATCTTTCTTTTATGCACTTCAAACAACTTCAATTATGCCTCAAATACCTAGGCCAACAACGCTTCAACAACTTAATCGTCAACTGTCCAAGAACCATGATTCGGTTCTGCTAACTGAATAGTAACTGAACAGTTAATCATAAAGATCAGCAATAGCCCTTCGATCAGATGCTCAAATAACCAGCGCCGTTGGATAAAATCTGTAGGGTCTTGTGTTTATCCCATATGCCCACTGGCTATGACCATGGGCCTAATCAAGATGCGTTTCACATTTCGCATTTCGGCAATCCTGTGTCGAAGGGTCTCGACGCTCCAATTTGCGATCCCCGAAATGAAGATTAGCTCTGCTATCTCCTCCCTCTCACATGACCATCGACGGTGACCACAACCTACACCAAAAGGTGTTTCACATTTCGCGAACTTATAAACTTCATCGAGCTTGATCAACGGTTGAGATAGCCAATGATCCGATGGTCCAGATCTCATCGCGATCTCGCGTATCAGGATTCCTGTGATGAAGGGTCTTGACACTCCAAGTTGCGATTCCCGAAATGGAGCTTAGTAATTAGCTCCTTCCCTTAATCCTTCGACGATGTGACCTTGTCTATGACCACGGGCCAGACCTTATCGTGATTTCGCATATCACGAGTTGCAAGGTTAAAGCATTTCTTTCCTTTGAATTTCCAGTCAGTGAAATGTTAATCCCTCGCCACGTGTCCCTCTTGGATCAAAGGTCAAGATCTTATCGCGATTTCGCAACTTCACAGGCCTTCGTCATCCCTGATCAACGGTCCACAATCTCCCTTTGATCAACGACTCAGATTAAGTCGTGGTTTCGCATTTCGCGATTTCATCATTCTTGTCATGAGTGTCCTTGACACTTCCAACTCCCGGTATCCGAAACTCTGAAATAGAGCCAGATCAACGGTCCACAATATTGATGATTCGACGGTCCAGATCTTTTCTTGATCTCGCATATTACGAGTTTCTGCCGTGAGTTGCTTCCTTGACTCCTCCAACTCCCGGTATCTGAAACTCCGAAACGAAACCTTTGTCATGCTTTGATCTATCGCCACATGTCCCTCTTGGATCAACGATCCGGATCTTATCGCAATTTCGCATATCGCGAGTTGGAAGGTTAGAGCACTACCTTCCTTTGACTTTCCAGTCAGCGAAATGTTAATCCCTCGCCACATGTAATCCTCGACAATGGACGACCCTCCTGCTTTCGAGACTTTGTAAGCCCACTTCATCTTGTACTTAAAGATCATGCTCCTTCTTTTGTATCCAACGATGGTTAGTCCTCGCGCTCAGATCCAATGTCTGAGATTTGTTTTCCTCTTTTGCGCGTTCCTCCTATCTGTATTCAGATCTGACGGTCATCGGGAATTCGGGATGGGTGATCCAACGATCATTGTTTCTCCTCACTGTTGATCTTGCCATTGCCATGTCATCATCGCTCTGCTGAACGTGCTGATCTTTGCCATCAATGACAAACACACATACTCTGCCTCTGTCTAAAAACATTCCAACATCGCATGTGGTTAAAAGTTGAAGCGTTAGCTGAGTCGGGGGTTCGTCCTCTATTCCGCCATCGACTGTCTGAAACTGGGAATTCTATCTGGTCTCGACGTTGGTCCTCCATTTTGTCATCGGCTGTCTGAATTGAGGGATCTCTCCGTCTGAGTTCTGTAAGCCTCATGCAGCTCTGGAACCTGAGGCCTGTGATGTTTTCTTGAGAAACCGATACACCCTTTGTCCGAACTGTTGAGTCTGTGTCGACCTCAGCGTGGATTACTTGTCACGCATCCTGAAAACCGGTATTACCTGAACCGTGCTGTGTCTTAGTGTCCTGTTGTCGTTTCTTGTTTTTACACCCCATTTTCCTGTTGCTGCTATCACCTGTGAGTTAACCAAACGTTGATGCTGTACTGTTATCCCGAACTTGCGGGAATTGAGTTGGAAACTGGTTGAAGAAATGGGTTTTCAGGCCCGTGGTAGAAGAGGCAGGTTGTCAGGCTTGTGAGAAGCTCTCTCCAGGTGAGAGAGTCTGCTGGGAAGTGGTTTTCTCCCATAGAGAGTCCAACACCAGCTATGGAGCTCCAAGAGTTCATGATCCAGCCTGTTACTGAGACCTAGAGAGGGAGGTGAAGCACCGATGGACTGTTCTTGTGAAGGTATATACTCTCGGGTGGAACAGACATGCGGAGAATGAGAGTCTGTGAGTAGTGGGCCTAAGAAGGCTCCTGGAGAGAATCATTCTGGTTACTCTGTGCAGTTTTGTTGTAACCTCAACCTAGTCTAGGATTCCCTTTCCCTGGGTGGAGCTTGGTCGCAGCTCGGGGGTGACCCACTGCTGAGCATGATGAGCATCGTGGTCTAACGCTGGGAGGTTCGTGGAAGGTCTGCACGTATTTGGTGGAGTTATTACAGTTTCAAAGATAAGTATTAATTTTGTGTTTTAATTTCAATTAAAATGCATGTCTGTGATGCTTGCAATATTATCATGTATTCCGTTGCAATGATATTACTGTTAATTCCATTATTTCTGTATGTTAGCAGTAATACTGTGATTACTCTGTATTGTTGGTTAAATTTCATTAAAATCTGTTAATTAGATTTAATATGCATGATATATATAAATTTATGAGAATGTTACACGTAGTAGCATTGCTCGACCGTGGGGTTGATGGACGGGGGCGTTACAATATGGTATCAGAGCCCAAGGTCTCAATGCTAAGCCTAGATGGGCTGGATAATTGGTCTTTGAACCCAAGGTTTCGAGAGGAAATTGTGTCTGGAGGACTAATTTCGAACCTTAGATTGTTTCTAAGTGCCAAGGGGTTACTTGGCCGTGTTACGAAGCTCAGGAGGAGTAGCGGTAGAATAAAACCGCAACCGACGTGGTATTTGACCAGAGAGAGAGAGAGAGAGTGCTCAACATTTGGAGTGTTGGGGCTGTGTTGTGGGCCCGAAAGTTAGAAAGGTTGAAAGTTCAGAAGTCGGGAGTTGGGAGGGAAGTGAGTGTGGGAGCTTCCAGGACATAAGTCCCGAACCTACGAAACCCGAAACTCCGAAGTTCCGAAGGCTTTGACAAAAAAAATTCCCTTGTGTATGTCCGTCGTCGGATGTTAGGTATGGTGGATGGTTGATCTGCCTGCCTCGCGAGTTCGGTAATCCGGAACTCCGAGTAATTGATGTGCCATGATTGGATTTTTCTGAAAGTCGAAGTTTCGATTAGAGAACCTTGAGATCTAGCGTCTGGTCACGACCCATGGTCGCATGGGTTGGTGACTGAGAGAAAGGGGCTAGTGCTTGAAAACTTAGTAGAGTAGAGTTCTGAAAGTAGAAATCTGTGGGGACTCTTGATTGAACGAGAAACACAGAGAATGAAAACTGAATGTTTTCTTGTGTCAGATTTGTTTATGAATGTTGTGGGATTTGTTAAGGATTAATGGCCTGAAAAATTCCAGTTGTCTGCACATTGTGTTTGTAGAAGTTTTAACGAGTGCCATAACCGTTTAGTGTTTCCATTGAGTGCAAAGAAATGGAGGAGACATAGAATGCTTCCAGTTTAGAGAATGAAGCTAAAGGGATGGATGTTCGTTTGGGAGTTGAAGGGTCGAACTCCAATGGGCATGGAGAAGAGATAGATAAGGAAGGGCATATGATGAAGATCATTGAAAAATTGCAGAAAGATGCCCAAACTCACCGAACAGATAGAAGAAAGCTCAGGAAAGCTCAAGATAAACAAGGTGAATTCAACTTAAAGTTGATGAAGAGTTTGGAAAGAATAGAAAAGAAGTTGGACCAAGAGAGAGACTCGAGCAAAACAGGGAGTCACCCGAATTCTGAGGGAAGAAGATCAAGGAGTGTTGGTAAACACCATCATCACTCCCAAGTTCGCTCCAAGAGGAGGGCACATAGTAGTTCAAGCCCATCTCCTACCAGAAAGAACAGGAGATCTGGAGTGGATGAACTGAAGGGCGAAATGAACAAGATTAAGCCTCCTACGTTTGATGGAGAACATAAAAAGGAGGAAGATCCCGAGACATGGTTGCTTGGCATGAGGAAATATTTTCAACTGTAGAACTATTCCTCTAATGTAGAAGGAATAATTGCAATGTATCAACTGAAGGGGAAGGCATCCATGTGGTGGGATCAACTTGTGCAGGTGCAACACATTAGAGAGAAAGATATCACTTGGAAGGAATTCAAGAGATATTTCGAGAAGAAATACTTGACTAAAATATATTATGACAGGAAGATGAAAGAGTTCTTTGAACTCAAGCTGGGTAGCATGACCATTGAGGAATATGAACGAAATTTTTTGGAATAGCTGAAGTATGTTCCGTTCATCAAGGTTGAAACTGTCAAGATTCAAAGGCATCTGGGTGGACTGCCACCTTCCATTGGTGACAAGATTCGGTATGATGATCCTAAGACTATGGAAGAAACGATAAGGAGTTTGAAATTCTTATATGAATAGCAAATAGAGAAGCCTACTTTCCGAAAGGCTTGGGAAGACAAGAAAAAATTCTATATGGATTAGAGGAAGAAGGGAACTAAACCTCCCTTTTTCAGAAATAGTCCTCAAGGAAATCCATCATTTAGAGAGTTGAGAATGGCTGATGTAGGGGAAAAAAGGCCAAGGCATACGCCCATTCAATGTTGGGGCTGTAAAAAGAACCACAAGTACATAGATTATCCCCATAAAAATGGAAAGGTGAGAGTTGTCCATAATGTTCAGTAAGTTGAAACAATGGAGGACATGGGCAACAGAGTGCCAATGATCTACGTAGCCCTGGACAACAAGCAAGATGGATGTCAGTTGCACATGATTGAAGTGGAAGATATGATTAACAACCAACCATTTACAATTTTAATTGATTCATGGGCTAGCCATAGTTATATAGATCTTAGAGTGGTGGAAAGTTTGCATTTGTCAAGAAGAAAACATGAAAAGTCTTGGTTAGTGTAGATGGCTATAGGAACCAAGAGGAAAGTCACTGAGTTGGTTAAGTCCTGTCCTGTGGACACGAATGGACCGAGCAGAAATGTTGAATTGAATGTTATGCCTTTAGGTTCTTATGACTGTCTAATTGGGATGGACTGGTTGGACCAGCACCATGCCATCTTGCACTGTCGTAACAAGACATTCACTTTCTCGAATGAGGAAGGAAATCGGAAAACAGTCCAAGGAATTCCCAGAGTTGTTGCTATCAGAGAAATCTCAACAATGCAGCTGAAGAAGTGCTACAGGAAAGGCTGTCAATTATTTGCAGCCCATGTGGAGGAAACACCTAAGGATAAGGTGTCAAGTATTGGATATCACGCGGTACTAAAGGAGTTTGAAGATGTCTTTCAGGGGATACCCAGACTACCCCTGAAGAGAGATATTGACTTCTTTGTAAACTTGATTATTGGAGCAACTCAAGTGTCGAAAGCTCCTTACAAAATGAGTATGCTAGAGCTGAAACAGTTGCAATTGCAGATTGAAGAGCTTCTGAAGAAGGGGTACATACACCCAAGTGTGTCACCTTGGGGGTGCCCCGATCCTGTTTGTGAAGAAGAAGGACAGGACGTTGAGGTTGTGTATCGATTTCAGATAGTTGAACAAAGTAACTATAAAGAACAAATATCCTCTGTCGAGGATTGATGACCTCTTCGATCAGTTGAAGGATGCGAAGATATTTTCGAACATAGATCTTAGATCGGGATATCACCAGGTAAGGATAAAGGATGAAGACATAAGCAAGACCGCCTTTAGAACAATGTATGGTCATTACGAGTTCACATTGGTGTCATTTGGCTTGTTGAACGCACTCGTTGTTTTTATGTGCTTGATGAATGGTGTATTCAAGGACCATATAGACAAGTTTCTCATAGTCTTCCTGGATGATATTCTGGTGTATTCCAAGTCAGAGGAAGATCATGAGCAACATCTTAGGATGATGTTGCAGGTGTTATGAGAGCACCAATTGTATGCCAAATTGAGAAAGTGATCGTTTTATCAGGAGCAGATCCATTACTTGGGGCATATTATTTCGAAGGACAAGATAGTTGTAGATCTTGAGAATATTGAGGCCATCAGAGAATGGTCAACGCCAAAGAACGTGACATAAGTTAGATTCTTTATGGGTCTAGCTAGTTATTACATTAGTTTTATCGCAGGGTTTTCGAAGATCGCTCACCCTATCACTTCCTTGCAAAGGAAAGAGAAGAAATTTCAGTGGACAAAAGATTGTGAGAAAAGATTTCAACGATTGAAGCAACTGTTAACCAGTGCTCCAATCCTGAGGATTGCAGATCCGAATGAAGACTTTGTGGTGTGCACAGATGCATGCAAATAAGGACTGGGAGGAGTCCTCAGTTAGAATGGATTCATAATTTGTTATGAATCCAAAAAGTTGAAAGAGCACGAAAAGAACGACGCAACTCATGATTTGGACTTGGCAGCCATAGTACACGCTCTAAAGAAATGGAGGCATTACCTCATGGGAAGGAGGTTCGAATTGAGAATAGACCACAATGGTCTGAAGTGCTTGTTTGATCATCCAACCTTGAACGCTAGGCAAAGTAGGTGGCTGTAGTTTCTCTGTGAGTACGATTTTGATATCAAGCATATCAAAGGGAAGGAAAATAAAGTGGTTGATTCACTTAGCAGGAGAGTACACGAATTACAAGCTACATCCATTAGCATGTACCAAACTGATATAAAAGCAAAATTTTGGAAGCTGCAAATGCAGATTTGCAGTACAGGGATTTGGTAGCAAAGCTACAATAAGGTAAGATGCCACAAAAAGTGGAAATTTATAAATTGGAAACTGATGGAATACTTCTGTACAAAAGAAAAATTTATGTACCTAATGTCCAGGATTTGAAACTTGCGATTTTGCATGAGATGCATAATGTGATTTATGATGGGCACCCTGGATATTAGAAAATTGTGGCAGCAGTCAAGAGCCATTACTTTTGGGCAGGTATGAAGAAAGAGATTGCAGAATACATCATCAGATGTAAGGAGTGTTAAAAGGTTAAAGCTGAGCACATACACCCAACATGATTGCTGCAACCTTTACCCGTTCTTGAGTGGAAGTGGGAAGTAGTGACAATGGATTTCATCACAGGATTACCCAGAATAGGAAAGCAACATGATTCATTCATGGTGGTGGTGGACAAGCTTATGAAAGCTGCCTATTTTATTCCACTAAAGACTACTCACAAGACAACATATGTTGCCGACATTTTTATGAAGGAAGTAGAACGATTGCATGTTATTCCCAAGACAATTGTGTCTGACAAAGACCCAAAATTTACCTTAAATTTCTGGAAAGGGTTGTTCAAAGGATTTAAAACGAATCTGAACTTTAGCACAACCTATCATCCTCAGTCTGATGGGTAGACAGAGCAGGTGAATCGAGTAATAGAAGACATACTGAGGATGTATGTGATGGACAAACTTGTCAGATAATCCAAAATACAAATATCATAGTTTATAAAGTTAGAATAAACTGATTATTAATTTAGAATATTAAATTAATAATCTAGAATATTTGATTAATAAATGTAGACTTTTAGAAATACATCATTGTTGTAAAAGATATGACTCTAGAGAGGTGTCGTATCTTAAGCTCTAATTTAGGAGTATTGTTATAAGATTGTTAAGATAACATTTATTGTAAATTGACACTTGTTTATTTAATAAGTGATCCATATCTAGAGTTTGTTAGGACATTTAGCTTATATATAGCTCATTGCAAGAGTATTGTGTTGTTCGGGTGTAAACTCTTGCAAAGTCTCTTATGTAATTTTTTTTCATATTTAATAAAAGTGTGTGTCTGAGGACACTTATGCCATTATTGTGGTATCAGAGCTCCAATAATGTTGCTGAATTGAAGAAGAGATTAGTTGATCAAAGAAAGAAATCCCTGCGTTACATGCCAAGGAAAAACGTCGGCGCATACTCTGTCAGTAAATCAGTCAGTTATTGTTCAAATTTTTTACAAAAAAAGGGAAAACAAATTTTTTACTTTCAGATTTCAGTCATTGGACTCACAAACTGATTTTACAAATTGTAAATCCAGAAAATTAACAAATTAGTTTCTGGCAAAGTAATTCCTGAGCTAAACGCTCACGACCTCTCCAATTCACTGTTATATTCTTAAACTGTTATCAACATTTAAATTCAACTGTGATAAGCATCAACAGGTAACATTTTGTTTGAAAGTACTTGAGCAATTCTGTTTTGGAAGAATTTGGTGTTAGAAGGGGTGAATTGGACGATTGGTTGAGATCCCATCAATCACTGGGCATTTTTTCTTTGAACAATAAAAACTCGGATCTAGGCCGAGTTATTTCTTTGTTGGGACGTTTCCTCTCTTTGGATCGAGTTTCATTACTGAGCTGGACGTATTTATCTTAATGAGACGTTGCTGGAGGATTCTGTGTGCGTGCGATCCAACTGTTGTTGAACTCTCTATGTGCGCGCGATCCAATTGTTGTAGAACTCTGTGTGTGCGCGCGATCCAATTGTTCCTGATTGTGCTTGCTGGATAACATCAAAAACTTTGGCAGAAAGGAACAATCCCTCACTGTGGAATAACAAATAACTTCTCAAAACCGTATGCATAAATTCCTCTTAAAAGGTTTTCCTGAAGCCCCATGGAGTCAAAGGTTGCATGTTTTTTGTCATATCTCTTGGCGTTGAAGTTATTTCCGGCCGGATTCACACCCGTCATTGTCAAGTTCTATCTTATTTTTGCACTGAGAAAACCTCGATCTTAAAAGAGATACTGAAGAGAAGATTACCGTGATTAAAATTGCCGAAGATATTACAGGTCTATGAGATTGTCTGTGCCGTCTCATTAATGTTAATGTTTATGCCATTATTATAGTTCTTTGCATTTCATAAGATAAGAACATAATATGAACAAGATCACTGAGAAATACACATCCACAATAGACACAACATTTA